>JAEMOT010002512.1:12952-77692 GCA_019297695.1 Apostasia ramifera | reverse complement strand
TTTAAAAAATTTATTTATTATTATTATTATTTTTTAAATTAGTACCATTTTGGTCCTGTTTTAATCCTTGCGCCAAACAGGAAGTATCAAACCAGCAAAACCATCAAGTAAAACTTTGCACACACATAAAAAATCATGCTAGTTTAACTTAAAGTCCTTTATAATATATAAATATTTTCGTCTAATAATTATATATGATCAAAGGGTAATAGCAAAATAATAATAACAAGAATATATACATAAATGTATGTACATATTTATGCTAGGGGGTATGGTGTTCTTAATTAATTGTAATATGGATTTCACTTATTAAGAAACTGAAACAGTAGTTGCTTCGTTTTCATTCTTCTCTCCGTGGCTCATGGAACTCGGCTGCTGATTACCCATCATATTCTCAAGGCTAGCAGGAAAAGGAGGCATGCTCACATCCAAAATTCCCTCCAGCACCTGAACAACCTGTCCCATTGCAGGCCTGTGATCCTCCATGTCTTGAATGCACCAGCAAGCAACTCTGCAGACCCTTGTCAGCTGCTCCAAATCAGCAGCACCCTCCAACCTGTGATCCAATAAGCTCATCGCTCTGCCTTCAATCACCCCTTTTGCTGCCCATGAGGGATAGAAGGCGGCGTCCCCATCTGCAGAATTTCCAGTGTTTCTCCTCCCTGAAACCGCCTCAAACACCGTCATGCCGAAGCTGTATACATCGACCTTGGGGGTTATGGGTTGGCCTGAGATCCACTCTGGGGCGAGGTAGCCAATGGTTCCCCTCATTGTCGTCAGCACCCTGCTAAAATCTCTCCCAATGAGCTTGGCCATGCCAAAGTCTGAGATTTTGGGGTTAAAATCTGCATCCAGGAGCACATTGTCAGGCTTCATGTCACAGTGAACTATGCACTCTCTGCATTCCTCATGGAGGTAAGCTAATCCTCTAGCAATCCCCAGAATAATTTGGAACCTTTGTCTCCAGTCTAGCTCAGAGGAAGAGTCATGAAAGAGATGCGAGTCAAGAGAACCATTTGGCATGTGCTCGTAAACAAGGAGCCTTCTGTTCTGTCCTTCAGAGCAGAAACCATGGAGTTTAACCAAATTGACGTGCTGAATTGCGCCAAGAGTACTGACTTCTGCGCGGAACTGCTTCTCTCCCTGTCTGACACCTTCAAGCGCCTTCACAGCTACCTGTGCGGAGTTAGCAAGTCTTCCTTTGAACACTGAACCAAAGCCTCCACTCCCAAGCTTTTCAGAGAAGTTCTTGGTTATTCGTTGCAGATCGCCATAGCTAAATTGTGTCAAAGAAGTCTCTATTTTCACTAAAGCTTTGGCTCTCTTCTTTCTCCTGTACGCCAGCAAGAGGCTGAAACCAATGAGCAAGATTACAACAACACCAGCTGCTGAACCAAGAACAACTGCAATTATCTTCTTGTGCGAGTTACTTGAACTGGGAATATCAGAAGCGGCAAGCCGAAGATAGAGATTTCCTCCGCCATCATCATATACTTGCCGAAGGTTCCTGAGTTCCCCAACCCAGATTGAACACCCACCACCAGCAAACGCATAAGCACTACAAGAACAGTTCTTCAAGCAAGCTTCTCTGCAGTAACTATCACCGCTGACGTTCCGAGTCACCGGATTAGCAGGCAATCTCACGTTAGGCATCTCGAGAAACCCATCTTCTTTCCCTTGTTCATTGTCATAGCTACCACATCGCAACTGGGATTTCCTCGAACACCCAGAACTCCAGTCATTCAAAGCCCACTCTTTTTCTGAAGTCGGCACAAAACCTTCAACACACGTGCAAACTGATTCTGTGCTTTGGGCACCACAAATGCCAAAAGGACCGCAGAGGGAGTAGACATCACAGTGATTCAAAGGCTGGGTGAACTCTGTCTGCCACTGCTGGGTACTGCTGAGCCAATACCACTGCAAGCCCTGCCCTTCAGAATCCACAACAAACCGAGTGATGATAGATTTGTCATTGATTGTGTAGTTGGCAAACTTCCTCTGCTTGTTATCAATGAAATTGAAGTTGAAAACAGTGCTCTCTCTGGTGCCAGGGACGTTGGAGAAGTATGAGCCAGTCCAGAGCCCGCTAGTCCAGTAAATTTGTGATCCATTCCAAAGCAGAACATACTGATTGGATCCATCAGGATCCATGCTTTCCCCAAAGAGGCCTGGGGCAGGATCCTCTGGGTTCTTCCATGATGTCAAACTCTGGTATTCCCCTGTGATTTTATTCACACCAAGCCACCCTCCAGGCATCCATGTGTCTGTGGGGTGCGCAAAGCTCTGCCAGAGATTGACGTCGGAGTTCGAATCGTTTCTTACAACAAGGTTTCCGGTTACAAGGAGGATGGCAATGGAGGCTTTGGGTGTTGGCTCGGTTGACCAGATTGGAGTTCCGGAGCTGTTGAGGAGGACTAGATCGCCATGTTCGGAGATTTGAAGCTTGGAGGCAGCGGGATCTGAGACTGGGGATGCTCTGTTAGCTACCCAAATGACGGTTTGGCCGGGGAGCTCGTTGTACCATATGCCGATGTAGAACTTGCCGGAGTCTCTAGGGGAGAAGAAGCCCAGAGCAAAGGTGGCGTCTTTGGAGATTAAGGTTTGGTTTCCAGAGAGTGATTGTCCAAGAGAGAGGCTATCTGATGATGCCAAGGAGAGATTGGTGTTGAGGAAGAAGATAAGAAGCATAATAGAAGCAAAATAACATGGACCTCTGTTAGCCGCCATGATCTCAAAAAACGAGCACAAGACAATTTGAACTTCTTCTTTTGTTATTTATGCGAAGCCACGAAGGGTAGAAGATGGAGTTGTTTTGACGAGAAAATCAAATCGCATTACATCCGGACAGGTATATCTCATATTTTATGTTTGGCTCACAAAATCATTATTTTTTTAATTGATTTTTTTTTAAACAATTCTAAATTGCTCCAAAACTCCAACTCCCAAAAATTATTAGATCTTTGAGTGTTTATTTTATTCACTCTTTGAAAGAATAGAACAACCCAAAAGTTGTGGAACTTTAAAAAGAGTTAGATTTGAGGCTCCATATTATTTTTCATTTTTTTATAAATTTTATTTACTTCTACCATATTTATTTACAAAATTTAATTATAATTTTAACAAAATTAAAATTAAATTTTAATGAAGATCTTTTTTTATTAAAAATTGTGAGTAATATGAAATAATATTAATTATTATATTGAGATATGTGAGAGATGTGATATAAGTTATTTATTATTTTAATAATGTGTGTAGAATGTGAAATAAAGTTAATTTTTAATATTAAATTTTATATATGATGTGATATGACCGTTTAAAATTAAACAAGATTAATTAATTTTAACTTACCAAATTAAACCAGATCCTTAGCTATTAAAAATTTTATTTATTATTATTATTATTATTGTTTTTTAAACTAGTACTATTTTAGTCCTAATTTTGATCCTAACGCCAAATAGGATCTTAATAAGCGCCAATTAGTGCGGCATATAGAGGCAGAGAGTGGAAGAATAATTCTAATCCAACTCATTATCTCAGTTTTTGGAGTTTTTTTCAACTAAATTCAAGTTTAAATGCTGTCAAGTTTGAGGAGAAGGAAGATGATCCAATCTACTTCAAGTTGATGAGAACTTGCCCGAATTGCTATTATTTGCTTTTATTTTTTAAATTTAATATAAAAAATTTATTTTAATATTAAAAAAATTATAAAATATAAAATAAAATTAATTTTAATATTTATATTTGTGTTGGATATAAAATAAAATTAAATTTGTTACATTGTATTAGCAAAACGTGTGCCATTATTCATAACCAAGCTCCTCCTCTTGTATGTCATTTTATGAACAAAAATAGGGTAAATTGCCTTGAGGCTTTTGGAAATTAGTTTTAATTTTTTAAAAATTTAATTTAAAATTTTACTTCTTTGAGGTTATAAAAATATTATTTTTAATCTCAATTAAAAATATAATTACTATTTTTTATTATTTTATTATAAAACTATTCTTAATTATTACCGTATTAATTTTTTAAAATATTAATATTTGTATTTTTTAATTTTAAATTTTAAAGCGGAGAGAATAAGATGTAAAAGAAACTAAATTTTAGGCTTTTTATTAAATTTGTAAAGGAGGATAATGATAAAATGATATAATGATTATTTAAAATATTTAAAAATTTTAAGAAAAAGACCACAAAAAATGTGATATTTTGAAAGAGGGGCCGAAAGCGTAGCACTTTTACAACTTTAAAAACCTAAATGAAGGTTTATAAAAAATTAGGACCCATTTCAATGCCATTCTAACCTCATAATGCAATTTACTCATAAAAATATTGTCAATGGACTCAAGTAGAGTCATTTCAAGTCCTCCAATGTTCTGAGTTTAAGTCGAGTAAAAAAAAAAAAGTTTATGTAGAATTTGAATTGATTAAAATCAGAGTTACTGATCCCACCTTCTAGAACATGGACTCATTGGAGCCTATTTGGTAATTGTTGCTATCTGCATTTTAAATGGAGATAAGAGGCATGGACTAATTTGCCAAGCTATAGGAAAACAAAGAGCCAGAAGTCATTTCTTGTCTCCTTAAAAAGAATTGCAATGTCCTTGTAAGAAAATGACTCACCAATGGTTTTGAGAGGATTGGAATATGACGAGGAAGAAATTTTTGTGTGCACCGGTGCACGGTGCACAAGCCCAATTAGCACACGATATATTAGCATGTCTGACCACTTTTATCCACGTGTCGTGTGCTAATTGGTTTGGTGTACCATGTACCGGTGCACGCAAAAATTTCTCATGACGAGAAGCTGAGAACGCTTGGTCAAGAATGTACAACTTAGATAGATCTTTAATTTTCCAAGAGCAAATTTTGTTCCAAGCTGGAAGCCTGCTTTCCCTTTTGATGCAGAAAACTTTTTTTAAGTCGACCGCAAAAGAAAAACACGTAAAAGTTCAGTCGAAATCGCCACCCGCTGCTGCTGAAAATGTAGCAAACATTTTGATATTGCTGAAGTTGATTTTATTGAGTCATTTTCTGGAATGTTTGAATTGATTGTTTTATAGCTGCCGTCTTCAAATGTGCGTACAGTAGCAAAAATGCACAATTAAGGAAAGCAGGGGGGCCACCCAATTGTTAATTCAAGGAAGATATTTGACATGAAGAGAACAAAAGCCTGACAAACAACTAAAATTTATTAGTTATCAGCAATTTACTCAACTGAGGAAAAAACATGTGCTAAGCTTTCAACGGGATCCATAAACATTGCTTCATTAGAAAAATATTAACAAGAGCTTTCACTGCTCATACAGCCTTTTTGCTTTAAGAAAAGGGTCGAAAAGGTTAAACGAGCATGCACACAATATGGCGGGATACGAAACTATACATAGAAAGGAGGAAAACTAGAAAAAACTACGAACCACAGCCATACATAATGGCGCTTAAAAGTTAGTACACAAATCATTGCTGTAATATATGCCATGTACATTTAGTGTAGAAACTAATCTACAATTTGGATTAGTTTATCATCCTTTTTGTCAGACCCCAGAGCTGAACCATTATGAAATATATCTAAGCTGCCAGATAACATGCGATTAAAACTACTTTGACTTGTACTGTCGGCGAAACACAGATCTTGTTGGAATTTGGAGAAAGGCGAGTCCAGGTCCAGCTGCCCTAGAGATCCTAATGAGTCTGGCTGCAGGAATAACATAATGGGTGGGAAAAAAAAAAGAAGCAACATTCAGAAATTGCTTAAAGAGAATGGCTCCACAATAAATTTAGTGAGCACAATATATACCCAATAAAAATCTGTTAGAGAGACATCTCTTGACGCATCATGTTTGCTGTGGAGAGTAGAATCATTGGCTGATTCTGGTTCATCACCAGAAGGGTGTGAAGGTCCAGGCTCCTTAGGATCCTGAGCAAATGGACATCACAGGAGCTAAATGAGTGAAACAATTTCTTTAGTAAAGTATAAAAATTAGAAAACCCAATTACAGCACTGACCTCTAGATAATCCATTGAATTTGCTGCATTCATATGAATGTCATCTCTTAAACTCCGTTCTGAAGAGTGGGTGGTCAGATTCAAACCATTTGACTTGAGAGCTGGTGCTTTTCTGAAGGAGAACTCGTCGCATGTTTCTTCAGCATTCCAGATGGAAGAAATTGGTGGCTGACTTTCCAGGCTTGAAAAACGATGGTAAGAACTGTGGGCAGCAACCGCAGCATCAAATGAATCACAGCTAATTGGGGTCTGTTGAATGCAGGGAACATTTTGCTCAGGAGAAGACACCTCTGATGCTTCCAACAGCAGATCTCCAACACTAACATTGGTCAGACTATCAGCCCATTCCCCATCTAAAAGTGCTGAACTACTCTTTACTGCTGGATCAGCCTGTACAGCAGATATTTCAACATGTGAGAAAGATGCAGAAGATGGAAAGCAATAAAGAGAAAAACATACCTCCAAAAAATTAGAGCCACTATTTTTTTTGCTGGTTTCAAAAACTTCAGTTTTTTCTATTGTTCCAGAATAAGATACAGCAAAGGACATGGGAAGATCTTTGGTTTTGGTAACAGGCTCAACTGTACCACAGATGGCTGATGAAGGAACATCTGCACATGACATATCAGTGCTATTTGGTCGTGTAGTTTTAGATGTATCAGAATCGATGGCCATTCTATCGTTTGCATCAAAGTCTCGGTGAATATTTTCTTCAAACCCAAAAGCTACAGGCAACTCAGAAGATCCTACCGTAGATACTGCTTCAGAGAGCAAGCCATACCTAGATACAGAACAGGAATAGTAAAACACCCCAATCAACATGACACCTAATCCTTCATAGCTGAACCTGCTAAGCTGAATATATTACCTTAGACGGAATAGAGGACTGCCAATTGCAGCAAGTACATCTGCTGCAGTGGTATTAGCATCCTTAATTGACCATCTTTGGCATTTGGCGATGTCATCTTGCTCGGGATTATAAGGTAAGAGTATGAGCTCCCCAGATGCCACGTTTGTGATGCCCCATTTGCGATTAAGGTGTTCGAGAATTGATGATATCCTTTTCCGAGCACTTAAAGTAAGCTCCAAGAAAGGATTATGACCATCCTAGCAAGAAATAAATATCAAAAATAGAAACAAAAATCTACCCAAAAAAAAACCCACTTACAAGCTATTTATGCAAACGATCACCAGCTATATCATCCACATGAGAACATTAAAATAGTTCAAGAATAGCAAAAGAATCACATATACGGGCAGTAGCCCAAAAGACATTTTATCAAACCTAGACAAGGAATTAGAATGCTAAAATCCATGTCGATCAAAGATGTCAGAAAATGTACAAAACAATAAAAGTTTGAATTGCACTGTATGAATATAGTGTTAGGAAACATAGAACACATTAATAACAATAAACGGATTAATTCAAAATATTGAGATACATGCGAAACAATACTAGATCTATTAGAATAAAAAATAAGGATATTGAGGACATAGGACCAGGAATGCACCATTAGCGTGTAAAGAAAAAATTACTTTATTGAAATGAAATAAAAAAGTGCTTGGTTAACTTGAGTAGATATTGTACCAAAAAGATGTCCGTGAACTTACACTGATACACATAATGCTACACGGAACACTGAATATGAAGAGTTAAGAAAAAAGAATTCACAATTGCAACTTTAAGTATTTAAGGAAAGTTCGAAAGGATATTGATGGTGATTTGCCTATCAACAAGAAGGATTTTAAGCATGTACTTATTTTAAGCAAAAGAAGAAGACAAATGGATTGATTTTTATTTTGATATTAAAAGGAATTTATCTATTACTAATTTAAAGGTTGACAATAATTGTTTTCAATAAATATTTATTATTTTAAGTAAATAAATTTGAATTTCAATAAAAAAGGATAATTAATTTTTTTTATAGAAAAGGATAGTTAATATTAGTAATTATCAAATTTTTATTAATTTTCCCACCTAGTGGGACTAAGACTTGGTGGTGGTGGTTATTGTTGTTATTATCAACCTTTATTTCTTTAGTTAATTGAGACTAGATTTCTATACATAAGTCACATATTATTGTAGTCAATAGTTTTTAGACGATTTTGATAAAATATCTCATTTTATTCTCTTTATTCCATGCTTATTCCCTTACCTGAGTACCTATATTCTTCTTCCAAGTGTGTTTTGTATGTCACCGAAATTAGTAGTGAAAAAAAACCTACATTTCTCATATGTTCATTCAGCAAAATAGTAGATCATCCAAATTGGTCATTGATAGTGGTAGTACTATAAAAATTGTGACTAAAGGCACTATTTCTTGACTGAATTTGAATGTTGATCCCCACCCTTCACCTGTTGATACAGCCAAGCTTAAACAAGACTTCTTTACATGCCACACAAAAATGTCTAATGCCACTTAGACAGGTGACATGTTTTACCATAGAAGTGCCTCATTTTCTTAGGATGCCCTGGTTGTATGACTTAAATGCGACTAATTATGGCAGGGATAATACTTATTAGTTGCAATTTTAAAGGAAAAAAATATCATTCTAAAGGCTGCCAAACCTATTCATTAGGAGTCCAACATTAAGGATAAAGTCACTCCTCTTGCTATTGTAACAAAAGAATGAATGTAACTGTTTTGAATAGCAGAGATTTTTAAAAGACTACTAGCACCAGCCAGACTTGACTTGCTGTGGCTAGACCAATCCCATCGGTTCCACTAGAATTCACACCTCAAATTCAATAATACCCTGAAATTGATGATCATTTAAACAAGTTCTCTGATGCCATACCTAATAAGCTTCCCAACTCAAAACATGCTATAGACTTGATTCCAGGATCTAATCTCTCACAATTAACTACTAAAGAAATAGAAGAACTAAATAGGCACGTAAGTGATTTGCTAGAGAAGGGTTTCATTCGACATAGTTTAAGTCCTCGTACTATTCCTTCTTATCCAAAAAAATGATGAGTCTTGGAGAATCTGTATAGACAAGAAAATCACAGTGAAATACAAAACTAATATTCTCTTGTAGAAGACATTTTAGCCATTCTTGCATGCTCCAGTTGGTATTTCAACATTGACCTTAGAAATGGGTATGTACCACCATATTAGCATCAAACTGGTAGGTGAATTGAAAACTGTGTTTAAGGCTTACGAGGCCTTTTGGAGTAGTTATCATACCTTTTGGGTCATAAAATGTTCCTAGTATTTTCATGAGTGGTGACTCTCATTCCACAACCTTATATTGAACGAGAATTCTTAGTGGTTTATTTTGAAGACATTTTGTTCTCAGCTAGATTAAGTCCTCAAAATTAACTCATCAATTTTTTATATTTATTTTACACCCAACATAAATTCTCATATGAAAATTTAATTTTATTTCACCTTATAAACAAATCTCAATATTAAAATCAATTTTATTTCACGTCTTACACATACTTCAATAAAAAAATTAATATCTTACAACACCTTCAATAATAACAACAAACTAAGCCTTTATCCCACTAAGTGGGTTCAGCTATATGAATCCTTTATTTTCATTACACTGTATTAAATAATAAATCCTCATTTAGCTCTAAATATATAAAATCATTTCTTATAGTTTTTTGCTATATCTTTTTTGGCCTTCCTTTTTCTTTTTTTACATGAGCAAAATCCAATAATTCAACTTTCCTTACTGGAGCTTTAGGGTTTGTTTGGTTGGAGGATGAATTTGGGTAAGGAAAGAGAAAATATTTTATTTTATAGAGTTGATGGGAAAGAAATTTATTTTAATATTAGGAGGTGTGTAGGATGTGAAATAAAGTTGATTTTAAGGTTGAAATTTGTGTTGGATGTGAAATAAAGTTGATTTTTAAGGTTGGAATTTGTGTTGGATGTGAAATAAAGTTGTTAAAATTTGTGATAAATTTAAAATATAAATAAAATATTAATATGCCTTTTTTTGGATGGTTACCAAACAAGGCCTTAATCGGCCTACAATTTATATGTCCAAACCATTTAAGCCGACACTCTCTAAACTTACTTTAAATTGAGGTCACTCCAACTTTCTCATAGAAATACTCATTTCTCATCTTATCATTTCGTGTATACCCTACTTTTTGTAGGCCAACATTCAGCACTATATAACATCGCTGATCTTACAACTGTTTTATAAAATTTACCTTTAAGTCTGAGTAGAGTTTTTTAACATATAATACGCTACATATATTCCTCCACTTTATTCATTCTACTTGGGTTCTGCTAATATCATCACCATGTATTTCATCATTATTCTATATGAATGATCCAAGATATCTAAACTTTTCGCTTTTCTTAATCACTTAATTATCAATTATCTCTCAACTACAAGTGCTTCTTTCTGAACTAAATTTACACTTAATATATTCAATTTTTGATCTATTAAGATGAAATCCTTTAAGTCTCATCCGATAAATATTCTCTCCTTTTTAAGGTATTCATTATACTAATTTTTCTAAATTATTCCAAAATTTCTCCTTTATACTCATATTACACCAAGGCTCGGCTTTAAGTCCGTATCTTTTTGCTTTGATTATGGAAGTCACGACTAGACATATCCAAGATGAGGTGCCTTGGTGTATGCTTTTCGCAGATAATATTGTCCTTATTGAAAAAACTAAAGAGGGAGCTAAAGCGAAACTTGAGCTTTAGAGGAATGCTCTTGAATCTAAAGGTTTTCATCTCAGTAGATCAAAATTGAATATATGGAGTGTACATTTAGTCAAGAAAAAAATACTTATATTGGAGATGTGACAATTGGTGATCAAATTATCAAGAAGAGTGCGCACTTTAGATACCTTGGATCAATCATACAAAATGATAATGCTTCTGGTGTGTTGTGCGATAAAAAAATTTCATCCAGAATCAAGAGTAAATTTTATAAAACTGTAGTAAGACCAGCGATAATATATCGTGTTGAATGCTGGCCTGCAAAGAGAAAACATGCAAATAAAATAAATGTGAAAACATACAAATAAAATAAGTGTTACAAAAATGAGGATGCTAAGATGGATGTGTGGATATATACGAAAAGATAGAATAAGAAATGAGTATATCCAAAAAAAATTAGTGTTGTATCAATTGAGGATAAATTTAGAGAAGTAGGCTTAGATGGTTTGGACATATAAATCGTAGGCTGATTGAAGCTTCAGTTAGAAAAATTGAATTATTGGATCTTGCTCATGTACAAAGAGGAAGAGGGAGACCAAAGAAAATACGGCAAAAATTTATAAGAAGTGATCTTAGCTACTTAAATTTAGATAAGAATTTGGTAATTGATAGAGCGCAATGAAAACAAAAGATTCATGTAGCCGACCCCACCTAGTGGAATTAAGGCTTGGTTGTTGTTGTATACTCATATTCAAACCTATTTGAAGGGAATACATGCCTACAATGTTAATAGTCATCATATTAATAATAATTTTTAAAGTTAATAATTTTATTTCTATTCTTCTTAATTTCTACTACATGATTCTTCAAATTCTTATTGAGAATTATACCCACCTCATTTCAATCTCTATGCTTATCAAAGTACTAAACTTTAAAGCTTGAGCTATCAATTTTTTTGACTTTCTCTTCTATCCATTTTGTTTATTAAATGCACAAAATATTAATCTCCTTATAAACTATAATATTCATTAACCCCATTAACTTGCTTGTTAGAATACCTATATTTCAAGACCCCAATCTTACTGTAATGCCTTAGACTAGCTTTTTTACCCACATTAATCCATGATATGAGAACTCTTGCTCACATATCACTACACCCGAGCGTCGATACAACCTTTGCATATTTTTCATAATATTTAGGCAATATAGTGTCATTTCTATGAAAAACCTTATCTTTAGCGCAATTTCTTAAAGGATTCATATATGTTTGTTCAATAAGTTTTACATTGGCAGTCAATTGCCTAGTGCAACCCTTCACGTTTCTTATTCAGAACTTGAGACTTGGCAACAATGCATTTATGACACTTTTAACATTAAAATAATTTTATTTCACAAATACAAATATCAATATATTCTCTCTAGGCTATGAAAATGAAAAATCTTTTACATTATAGGAATCCTCACTAAGTATATATAATAAGGGAGATACAATAGAGACCAGGAACGAAATAACTAACCAAATCTAACACAAATATAAAACTATTAGTCTAAGACTCCCCATAAAGTTGGAACAAAGAGTAGTGAATCGTGAAGAAGTCAAAAGCTTTATAAGGACATCAATAAGTTGTTCTTTGGATCTGACATATCATGTAATGATCTTTGTAAACATCTCTGATGAAACGAAAATCAACCTCAATATGCTTGATTCTTACATAAAACACAAGATTGCTCACAATCAAATAGTAGCCTTATTGTCACAACATAGAGCCATTGGCTTATTGACTTTAAAACATATATCTCCTAATATAGCTCTATACTTAGGTTTAGCACTAGACCTTGCAACTATATTTTGTTTCTTACTTTTTCATACTATCAAGTTTTCACCAATAAATATATAGAAACTGGTAGTGGATTTCATATCAATCATAAATCTTGCATAATCAGAGTCAGAATAAGCTTCAAAACTTAGATTGCCAATATTTTCATAAAATAATCTCTTACCTTGAGACTTTTTGGTATAATTTAAGTATCCCAAAATTATTGTTTAGGTTTTTGCATATACTGCCTAACAATCTCAATATTAAAAGAGATATCAAAACTCATAACAATTAGATAAATCAATATACCAACTAGTCTCCTGTAAGCAAAAATATCCTCTAAGACATTTCCATCACCTGAGATTCTCCAAAGGAGTATCAACAAGCTAACAAGTGAAGAAGGCCAATCTCTTCAAGCAAATCGGTGGCATGATTCCTTTGAGAAAGAGAAACCCTTTTTTTGCTATAAGCAATCTCAATGCCTAAAAAGTGCTTAGAACAGCCTAAGTTCATGATAACAAAGTGAAGTTTAAGATAAAGCTTGACTTCAATAATATTAGCCTGATCACTGTCAGTCCACAAAATGCCATCCACATATAAAACTAAGATGAGTGATCCAACATGAGCGTGTAGAATGAAAATAAAGTGGCAACAGAACTGCTTTTTAGACCAATTTAAAAAGCCACTTTACTAAAGTTTTTTACCAAGATGTTGGGCTTTGTTTAAGAGCATATACCTTTCCAAAATGATGGCCACTTGGCCACATAGGCGTGGTTGTGAGTAGATGTAATGCTGCGGGAAGAGAGGCAGGTTCAGGTTGCACGCATAAGGTGGGGTGACGCGTAAGGACGGGGGCTTCAGGTTGCCCGCATGATGGAAGCAACAACCTGATCACGAAAGGAGGGATGCGAGATCACATACGCGAGATGTAGTCGCAATGGATGCCCCTCCTTGAAGATGATGACGCAACGAGAGGCAAGATGTGAGATCACGTACGCGAAGAGAGTCAACGATGGTGCACCTAATTAAGGTTTAATTGAACTTGCTCCAATACCATGTAAAGTGAAAATGAAAAGACTTTTACATTAGGGAAATCCTCACTAAATATATATAGTGAGGAAGATACAACAAAAATAAAGTGCTAAATAACTAACCTAGTCTAGCACAAGTATAAAACTAGTAGTCTAGTGGCCCAAAAAATAACCTCCAACTAAACAAGATCTTTGATTTAATGAAGATCCAAAATTGAACATTTAGACACCTACAAATGTCTTTTTTGCATTTAGGGAAGTTAAACTTTATGCAATTCTCAAGAAGGTAGTTTTTTTGCAGGTTCATTGTCATCTCGAAGTATATATTCCTATAGACCCCAAACAAGTAAGAGCTATAAAGGATTGGCTTAACCCATCATCCATCATTAAGGCGTGTAACTTTCTCGAGCCAGCTAATTTTTATAAGAGGTTCATTGAAAGGTTTAGTGTTAACATAGCAATGGCACCCATTACTATTGCATCAAAAAAGCTAAATTTAGCAGACTATTCTTGCAACACCCAACCGTCAAAAGAGATTGCAAAAGTTTGACAGAAGCACAAGTCCTATCACATCTTGATTTTAATAAAGTTTTCTGGCTTGTGACCATTAATATACGTAGAGCTCCTAAGTCAAAAGGGTCATCTACTAGCTTTCTTGAGAAATTAACTAAAGCTAAACAACAATACTCTAAAAGTATCGATACTTCATAACGCCTAACTATCCGTATAATATCCATATTAAATTTCAATGCTCCCCTATACTCCAATAAGTATCTAATATACCACGTAAAATATCAGTTTTCATTTTTTTAAACAAAAAATTCAATACATATCTTATATTTGTCTAATACTTCTCTATATTTCTAATTAGATAACAAATATTGGATCAGTTGATTCGACCCACATAATAATAAGCTCATACGTACAAGACCTATGCTTAGATTCAACGATTAATGATGGGATAGTGGCACATCGGATTCACATAATTGGAAGAGCAGAGAGCTTCACAAGTGCTAAAGTTTCGCTCACACTCTTGACTTTTCTATCTCAATCAAGTCCGTATTGCTGAAAAGATAAGATTTTGATCATTCCTTTTGTTTAATATATTTATTCAGTGAATCAGAGACTACGAGAGGATGACATACATCTACTTTAATTAAACTAGTATATTTGAGTTCAAGTCACAATAATTGTATTATTTATAAATTATATCTTATTTGTATTAAATTAATTGATTTAGATCGAATTTACGTTAAGCTAAACCTAGCTTATTGATGTGTGTGTAGACTTACATCTCACTCAAATATTTTGTGATTAACTCAGAAGTAATTGAACGAACTTTATAATATTATTCTAAAGATTAAACTTTTCTAAAAATCAATAGTTGTTGAAAAATATTTATATGCTTCAGGTTGAATTATCCATAATGGTGCTTTTAATAGTATTAATAATATTTGATAATATAAAAATCAACAATGTATAAATTATTCTAGTTTACCATATGTGTTACACATTAAATATAGAAATATATATATAATTGTTGTATCTTGACATATCCGTATCTTATTTTTTAAGATTTTTATATTGTGTAGTCGTATTGTATTATTTTGTATCGCTGTATCAAACTCGTGCTTCACAGACGATAATTTTCTATGATTAAAAAAAAAACATGTTCAATCGCTTCAATATTATTGTTATTATTTATTACCCATAGAGATCATTATGTTCTTTGATCACATGACATTAAGTACATACAATTACAAATGAATCTAAATTTCAAACATGTTAGGTGTGTTGAATTTATTAAACATGACACATTTGTCTCAAAAACATATCGGGAATTGAGAATAATGTTGTTGATGGCCTTTCTCGAGTTGTAGGCATACTCCAAAGTATGAAATTGAGATTCTAGGATTCGAAAGGTTAAAGGATAAATGTGTTCAATACCGATTTCATGATATTTCTCATGTAGTACAAAATGGGAATTGCCAAAATTTGGCACATTATTTAAGATCATTATCAATTTCACTGCACTTCATCAAGGGATTATCTTGTTTTGGAGTTGCACACAAGCGGCCTTACTGATCATTTTGGTAGAGACAAAAATGTGGCTCTAGAGTCCAATAGATTTTATTGGCCCAATTTACAAGAGGATGTTGCTAGAATCGTTACCTAGCACCGAAAGTGTCGATTGGCTAAAATAAAGAAAACAATACATCAGTCTTTACACACCACTACCTTTACCACGTTCCCTTTGAACATATTTGAGTATGAATTTATGCTTAGGATTATTTAAAAACGACATAATACCATCTTTGTAGTAATTGATCGATGTCCTATGATACATCTCACTTTGCAAAATTATTGTTTTATAAGGTAGCTAAACTACATGAACTGCCTAATTGTACAGTTCCTAATAGGGATGTAATATTTGATTCCTATTTTTAGAAAGCCCTTTGAAAATTATGCGGATCAAGTTTTTGTTTTCTTTTGACTATCATCTATAGAAAAGCGAACAAATTGAGGTAGTTAATATAGAAGCAAAGGTGATTTACCTTAGTCTATCGTAGGCAACAAACCCGTGAAATAGGATTCACTCAATCTGTTGTTGAATTTTCTTATAACTCAGTTAATAAATCCACTAGCGTAAGTCCTTCTGAATATGTTTATGGCTATAAACTCCAAACTCCAATATGCCTTGATCCTTTACCTCCTCACATGCGCATTGCTAAGTCTATAGGTTCATTTGCTTGGCTTATTCATGAATTATAAATTCCCAAGTTACACACAAGATTGTCATATCTAATATTGATTATAAGTTTGTTGATGCTCATGATACAACAACAACAACCAAGCCTTTATCGCACTAAAGGGGTCGACTACATGAATCCTTTGTTGATGCTCATGATACATCTATAAATTTCAAAGTTGATAATTTTGTTATGATTTGTATCTGTTCTAAACGCCTACCAAAATATCCTTCAAGAAACTTCGCACAAAGGCCATTGGCTCATTTGGCATATTGCATAAATATAGGCTTCCTGCATATTTATGACTTTCCTAATCATCTAAATGGTTGCATTTTCAATGTAGAAGAGCTAACACTATATCAAGGAACTTTGAGCCTCTTGCTTTGTCTAGACTAGATCTTGCAAGAATTTTTGCACTTACGGCACCTCGATTCAAGGAGCATGAGGATGAAGTTGATACTATTCTTGATAATAAGGCAGTAAGCACAACTGATAGTGTATTTTATCTTCAGTGGAAAAATTGTGAAGCATCGTATGCTACTTGGCTCACAAACTCACAGAGGAAGAAAGCAAGAGATTAAATCCAAACACCCTTGATGCCTATTTACAATCAACAGTGGAGATGTGTTTTTTTTCCAAATGGGAGAGAATGATAATAATCTGCCTACAAACAAGAGGAATTTTCGGAATACTTAAGGCATGAAGGGAGGTAGATGGGGTAACTTTAATCATAAAATTAGAAGGAATTTATTTATAATTACTTTAAAGGAAGATAATAACTTAGTTAAATTGTAAATATTTATTAAAGTTCAAATAAGATTGAATTTCAGATATAAAGGATAATTAGCAATTGTTCAAGTATTTCTTAGTAATCAACTTTTTAGTTTTATTTTTTCTAGTTAGTTGGGGTTAGATTTTTATATATAACCTCATACCTTTATAATCAATAGTTTTTGGACAAATTGAATAAAATCTCTCTAGTTTTCTTCCCTGCATCAGATATTCATAATGATAATTATTGAAGAATGAGCAACAAAACAATTTGTACTTCAGCCATACCCTCTCAAGTCTTCTGCGAGTGACATCATTAACAGGGAACAGCTGAAGCTTCAATTTGTCACGTGTCAGCATCACTGTTTCTCCAGTCGGAATAGGGCAAACTCCTGTTGCCAATTCCAAACAGCAAGCAATTCATTCAGCAGATGAGTAATCTTAAGCTCCCGAACAGTATCATCAAATCTAATAGTAAAACTCCCCTTTTCAAGGAAAAAAAAGATCTAATAGTAAAACTTCAGCACCAAAAGTAAGCATGTCATTATACACAACAGGTTTTTGCTGATCAAAAGAATAGTTCTCACTATTGGTAACTCTTTCCAATTGCTCGGCAGCATCAGCAACCAATGAAACACCAGCAATTGCAGCTTTTTCCCATCGCTTATATGCAGCAGATTCTAAGAGACCTAGAAGTTATAATAATTTACAATGTAACTTCATTGTATCTTCAAAGACGCAAGAGAGCCATGTTAATAATAAATAACAATAGCAGAAATTATGTGCATTTGCCAAGAAGGCATTGCGCTAATAAAGGAAATTTATCTAAGTATCCAGTGTAACAACATAGTAAACCGACCTGAAAATTTACCTGCTCTTTGTTTTTGTCCAGTAGCTTTCAAGGCAGAGAATATCCCCTTACTGAAGTTAACATTGGAGTTCATGGTACGCTTCAAAGAAGCCCCTTTCGGAATATTTTCAGCATCAGCATCCAAAGCTTTCATACCACAAATATCATGCTCTGAAAGTCTACTTAGCAATGAAGTTGCTGAAGAAGTTTCTAAACGACTTTGTCCTTGGCACTGGCGTTTTCTTCTGACTTTATTTCGATCTCTCAAAAGTTGATTCTCCTGTTGAATAATTTATATTCATAGTTTTACATTGGTTGGCATAATTTTAGAAAGAAGGGTGGGTTGTAAGTATGTAACAGTGGATGAAATATAAGAATAATAAGGCTAAAAACAGGCCTCACCAAAGCTTCTACAAATATCTTGAATCTACGAGGTTTTCGGTGTAATTTTGAAGGAGTGCAACTATATTTTTCAAGAAGTGACCACCTGTCATCAAAGTAAAGAGATAAAATAATAGTTATGGTGCGACTCAACAATATCCGTAACATAAGAAAATAAATGTTTAAACTGATAGGAACAAAATAGAATAACAAAAAGAAACAAAGAGCAAGTACTATTACTATATAATGAAGTGTGAAATACTCATTACACTCAAATTGCTAGTATAACAACAAGAAACCGAAAACCAAGGATAGATAGATACCCATTTGACCAATCCCACATAATAAAATGAGCCTGAGTTGAAAGGCAACCTAATAGGGAAGATTTAACTCATGCAAACTGAGCCAAAGCTGAAAGAGTAAGTAGGTAGTAAGCCACCGAATACTGACCAATTTACATACAATAGTGTAAAAAAACCTCTCACTAACTTATGTTAACTTACATAAATTGTTAATGCATTGTCTCACATTTAAGGCAACTCAGTGTAGTTGTGTCCATCCCATTTATAAGAAGAAGTGGGCGAACACAAATTCTAGGTAGGGGTAGTAATACGAAACAAATATGGGGAACTTGTCAGAGTTCATGGGCAGAGCGAAGACAAAAGTTGTGTTATAAACTATTTTTTTCTTTTCATTTCTCTAAATACCAGACTTAGTCAAGCACTACAATAAAAAATAAAAAACTAAACAACAAGAGGTATTTCACTTTCAAGTTTCAAAAAAAAGGTACTTCACCTTCCTTTGCTGTTTAAAGGGGAATTGTTATGCATCTTAGTGTGCGCTAACACAATCTAACATAAACACAAATAGACTCAGAGGGCAAGAACTAAACTAGCCAGAAGATTGGCAAGAAACTGTTGACGAGATGACTTTAGTGGAAAGTTTAAGTGAGGAAGGTTGTCACGATAAGTATGACAATAAAAACATTAAATAAGACGAGTCATCAACAAAAAAACATGCACCACATAATCTCACATCAAATATATTAAGTCTACTCATCTATCACTCCAGTGAAAAAGATAAAAGACTCAACGTAAAACCTTGGCTAAGTTTAGTTGTAATAGAAAACTCATCACATTATAACTAGGTAAGACTCTTAATACTAGTAACTACTCCAACATGCATATTCTTATTGACATTGATATATCCAAGGTACAAAGAATATAAATATTACCTTTTGGGTATCGATACTCTTCTATCAATCTTCTTATAAAAAAGACAACCACCATTGTTGACCATCCATACAGAAAATAATGTAAATATCATGGTATCCCTTATTAACTTTTGTAAAATACTCTCCCATAGCTTGATAGTATGACTCAGAGGTCTCATCTCTCCATGATGACCATAATTTTATGTTGCCTTTGTCCTTAAAAATAAAGACAAAAGAACTCCACTCATTAGGTGTTATTATTGAATAGTTATTTTGATGTTTTTTAAACTAAAGGGATTATTAGAACATATTTCTATCTATTTTGGATATTATTACTTTCATCCCTAATGCATCTCTCATTCAAATCTCAATTCTTCCTCTCCTTTAATCAAGCTACTATGTATATATTGCCCCACTCTTTAGTTTTGAACTTATCTAAATCTTTTTGAGATGCAAACATTGTTTCCCTGGAAGCCTTCAAAACCTCCTCCTCAGCTCTTTTGTAATTTTGCCAGACCTCACTCTTGATACTTTGGCAACTACTCATACTCTTCCCTATTTTTAATGGGTTTTTTGAACATCTTCATTCCACCTCCAAGTCTTATTTTAACAAGGTCTCTTACTCTTTGACTCCCCAAGGATCCCGTGCCACTTTTTTGATGTCATCAACCAACTCAAAGAGGAACGCAAATGAGAAAAATATGGTATATTATGGAAGAGAAACAAATGAGGATACAGGAGATTGAGAAATGAAGGGGGGGAAGAAAAAAAAAGAAAAAAGAAGAGAAGACTGCCAGCAACTAGCACGAGTTTCGGCCCACTAAAAATGCAGTCACTGCACCCAGAAACTCTAGTAAAACTACGCTTTGAATTCAGTGTTTACTCAAAGAGAAGTAATTCCATTAACTACAGCGTAAAACAGATATTCACAAATATATTACCATCGAAGCATTGCAGCATTAGTATCTTTGGAGTTCTTAGCATCAAGACAAAATCCTGGACTGAGCAATTTGTTCATGCGTCTAACAAGGCGATAGTAATAATGCCGAACCTGAATAAGTGATTCAATAAAACAAAGTGTCAAGCATGCAAAAGAATTGATTTCTACCATAACCAACCAACTTTGAATTTTAGCAGCATATAACAAGAACAAACACAATATATGAACTTTTCAGAAAGCCAAATGTCATAAAGAACAGCAGCACGTTACTGTAAATTTACAAAAACTTGCCTGATCTAAGAACCAATGGTATTAATTTTCTTGGAAGTGCTTGCCTTCTCTAGGCACACTACGCTATGAATGCACTAGATGAACGAACATCTTAGTGCATATGCTATAGAGGACAAGAAAATGCATCAAGCATATATCTGAATTCACATCAAATTAGGATTATAAGGATTTAATGTACGATAATTTGTTTTGATAAGTTCTCCCTCTTTCTGGCCTCTAGATGAGATCTTTCAAAATGGGAAATCCAAACATGTATTTAGCATATAAAGGTAATAATGCAGCATTCTTTTTTCTCCCTCATCACAAGAACATGAGCACCTGTATGTTTATTTGAAACATTAGCCTTCATTTAAGAGAACAGAAATAATAGCATCCAAACAATGGCTGAAGGGTATAGCAGTGTTGAGATCAGTCAAGCTGTTCATCGGGGAAAATTTCAAGGTCAAGTTCTCAGTATTATATGCTCAGACTTTGAACTCCACGCTCCTTGGCAGATGATGGATCCACAAATACAATGTTGTCCCTACAACATTGCATTAGTGTTTTAAGTTCTTAGAGTTTGATGGAGTTCTACACTGAATCAATGGAAAACCAAATTTGTACACAGCTCATGCTGACACGAATTACTTCATCAAAGTCTGCAGACTACCCAGTGAATCAGACCTAAAGTTTGTTTATCATAACTACTAATCCTAACTAAGAATTGTGATGTTACCTTGTGAATCCTTCTCAATTGTTGTAAGTTTAGCATAAAGATTGTGAAACATTCTTTGACTGCACTATTTTCCTTAATAAATCTTTCACATTCATCATATCCACCGTACGTTAAAAATACATCAGCTCGCAGCCTAACATGGCCAACCTTACAAATAAATTTGCACTCGCATATTAATATTGCACTGCAGTTCCATTTTGTTTTGGACATTTTACCTCCTAAATTTATAAACAGAAGGAAAGTTGCACACAGATAAAATTAACCTTAAAAAAAGGAGCCAGGGTGGTTAGCCCTGGCTACCTCTAACTACTGAAAGTTTGTAGGTATGGTTTGAAGGAAAAAAAAACAGTTGCTGAAATTGGCGTTTAAAATCCTTTTTGACCGAGGATGAGTTAGCCCCCAAATGGCTAATTCGTTATTCCACCAGAGAAATTTAAGTCTGAGATACGGCAAATACTTCAAATCCTTTAAAAGCCAATGAGATGGAAAGATAAAATACCTGATTTTTATTCTTACTCTGCACACGACAGGTTATCTTCTCAAAATTCTGCAAATAGAACAGCTGTTAGCAAATATGAAAAATAGCTTCTAATGCACTACTCAAGCCACAACCTTGCCAACTTGTCGTAATGCATTGAAAAAGTTCTCCTGCTCCTGGCGTGTCCAAGCAGCCCATTGCCGAGTCCTTTTTGGGCCTACATCATAATTATAGCAAACTGCTCTGTTGGACATAATAAGTACAATTCAAATGATTTGACAATTACAAAGAAGGATTATATACCAGGTTTTCGATCATCCATAGCCATTGAACTAAGCATCTGAAAACTGTTATTTGTATCATAAATCGGTGAACTTTCTGAAAGTGGTGCTTGACTTCTCAAAGCCACTTGAGATGGTGGATTCATTATGAAGATATTATGGGTCTTTAAATCCTCATAATCTCATGGCAAATACCTCAAGAACTCACATGTATCAGGAAAGAGTTTGACAATCTAGCCAAAAAAATTACAAAAGAAAGAATCAATATAAGAGAAAATATATTGTTCTTGAGAACAAGCCGCAGTAAACTAAGGCAAAGATTTTGCAAGTTTGCATGCCAATACAAAGCAGGCATTGATGCCATGTGGGGTTACTAAAGCAATTCACATGACTAACCGAGAGAATTTGTGACTTTGGTATATATACAATGAAGGTTTCCTCTAATTTCTCTCAGATTTTAAGAAACTAAAATTAAGGGTCTAATATGCTATATAAACCTATATATGCAATCCTCTAACTATTAAACATGAAATTAAGCTAAATGAGGCGAAATGAGGAAATTAAACTAAATTTTCCTTTTTTTTTAATGTAAATTTTCCTTATAATTACACTAATTTGCAAAATTCATAAGATTTCCAGAGAAAAAAATGTCACAAGACTTCATGAAATTCCTCAGGAAATCAGAGATATTCTATATAAATCCAGCGAGACCTTGCAATTTAAGTTAATTACCTATCAAGTAGCAAAAGAGACCAACTAACAAGTGTGAAACTTGAAATACCCTATACAAGTGAACAGTTCTAGAATCTTCCAATGTAATGATGCAAAGGCTGGAAACATCTACCACCACATTTCAACAAACATCAATCACCATGAAACAGCTCAGAAAATAAAGAAGAAACCGGTAATATTGAATTTATTACATGATTGGTTCCAGTATTACTGAAAGAGACAACTAAAATATGTATTATGAAACTGGAATAAAGGTAGATCAGTAATTTGATACTTCAGAAGGAAATTTAAATTATCTTATCAGGAATCAAAGGTACTACTAAGAAATTTGAACTAAACATAATAACACACCTAGATTCAAGTTGTAAGCAGTCTGAAAAAGCAGCAAACATGACCAGTACAATGAATATGGACAACTTCTAAGAGAAACAAGAAGGGAACCTAGAAATCATGAAATCCATGAAGTTAACTGGAAGAATAGAAGTCCTATGTCTTATAGGAACCTCAAGCCTCAGAAGGTGATTACAGCCCTCCGTCACTTCAAGTCCGATTCGACACCCACCATGCATGATCAACACAAGCAAGGAAGAAGCTCTTGCCTCTCAGCTGAAATCAAGCAATTGTCAACCATATCTCTCCCATTCCCAAGCAAACATGGTAGAATGTATAGGAGGAGAAGAAGAGGTAGCGCGATCAGTTGAGAGACAAAAGCCTGCACGTGTTAGTGTTGGAAGGGGTGGACATAGACAAGCCTCGTGGCCAAATCTAGTGGAGGAACGGTTGGCGTGGGCATGGTTGTTGGTGTCCGGGTGAGCACACGATCAAAGAGGAGGAATGAGAGGTTGATCAATTGTGAAAATTAGGGCTGATTTTAACCGAGTAACTACAAATTGGACCCTCCATTTTGGCTAGATTATACATAAGTCCTAATTTGATCAATATGAGGCTGATTCGACCCAAACCACTTCGAAATTAGCATATTAGCCCAAAAATATATGTGCAGGATGCAAAGGGGGACATTAATGTTCAAATTAAATAAATAAAATATGCAAAAAGAAACTAAAAGACCATAAACAAATACAAAAAATAATATGAAGCCCAAGGCCGCAGGTTATATAGGTACCAATGACATGGCTGATCAGGACTTTCATCAGGCATCCAACCATCTAAGAATAGAATATAACATAACAACTTGCAACAGATATTGCTCTATAACCTAACACCAACAACTACCACAATCCAAATTCTCATGAAACCACATGCGTGGAACCCATTCTAGGAAAAATTAATAACCAACAACTAACAATGAAAGGTCTAACTCTTCAAAGAAATATATCTTTGCAAGACATACTTAACTTCATTCAACTCATAATTGGCACAAATCTATTAGCTAAGCTACTTTATCTAGGTAAACAAAAGCCTAGCTTCCTAAGGAAGCAATTCACACAAAATTTGTTTCATCTATTTTCTTTATTTAAACCATTCTAGATAGATAAATCTGTTCAACATTAATCTAATGGCATGGGAAAAATAGAAACCATAGCACTCAACTAAAACTCACACTCCTTTCTTTAATTGAATTTGTTGACTCTTCTTAAATACCTATTTTTATGCTTAGGAGGTACGAACATGACACAGAGGCATAGAGAAACCACACGACAAAAAATGCTAAAACAACAGTTTCCTAAATTACAAAAAATGCTAAAACAACAGTTTCCTAAATTATATAATACAAACACTGCAAGACACGTCAAATAATATAATAATTAAATGATAAATATCAATGTGATAGTGTAATTTATCATAGCTTTTACTCAATATTACAAAAGCATGGACATGACATAAGAACATGGGAACACGACATAACACGACACATTGAAATGCACAAAAATGTTTATGATTCATTGATTTATGCATGTGGAAGCAACCACATGAACACATGAATGCTAGAACAAAATCCTTAATAACAAGGGTTGAACAGTAGGGCGGATGATGTGGACAAAATAGAAATGTATATATGACCAACATGAGATCAACACATATAAGCAACTGACAAATAAAGAATGCTTAATGCAATCACGTCAATCAAAAATTAAATATCCTGCAACACAGCCCAAATTAAAACTTGAAATCAAATGCGAAACGATGGAAATTAAGAAACTACCAAATTAGATAAGGGTAAGCTAGAATTCCACAAGTCAGAATAGTGGTACAGGAAATCATTGCTCACAAATGATAAGAAAATACCAATAATTATTAGAAAGCTAATGATGGTCACAAAAATGGATCATATTCTCCTTACTTGAGCAAACAATCACATCAATGTCAGTAATCAACAAGTCCAAGGAATAATCATAAAAGGAAAAGAGGAGCTTGGAGTAGTTGTAGCTTCCCAAGGATGTTAGAAAACGCAGACAAGGTAGCAATAAAGGATTAACAATGACATCAAGATGCTAGAGCATGTGAGCAATGAGGATGGTAATGCTTGGAGCCGTAATAGTTGGATGATCTAATTTGAGCTTCTAAAGACATGGATTTCAGCGGATGCAAGGCAAAGATAACATGGACCTATTGTCGACAAGGAAGAAAATGTGAGCTTCACAAGTTTTGGATCAACAAGGCTAATCTAATAGACAATCTAACGCTGTCATAGTTAACTCGAAAAGGTATGACTTAAAGCAAAACTTTCATTTCATCAAGCATGGTTAACCCAAAGGCAAAAATGATCTTTAAATGGAAAGGATGATTTGAAGTTGTCATGACTTAAACAATCTAGGAATAAATTCCACTTACAAAAAGATTAAATTTACATGACCAAAACTAGAAATCTGGATGACCTAAATCTCTAATCACTCTATTCGCCCTCAAAAGTCAACCATTGTTAGATTATCTCATTCCATAGACATGGTATCCAAGTCAGAGGATTTAGGAGGATGTAGAACAAAAACAACAACCAAGTCTTTATCTCAATAGGTAAGGTCGGTTATATGAATCATTTGTTTCCATTACACTCTATCAAATAATAACGACGATGCAAATTTTCAATGTTCCCCTTTAAGTGTAGAGCTACTCATTAGGAAAGGATTGCACAATTTAGGAATGATTTTTAATTAGTTTAATTGATATATATACAAAAAGAGAGTACATGAATGTGATACAACTATACATATATAAGGTCAGAATGATGAGGATGAATAAACAAATGCAGTTCCTGCAATTTGGATTTGAATTTAACTTTTTGATGGAGTTTTATTGAGATAAAGGGAAAAAATACTTGAACATTAACAAAATTATTCTTGAAGGAAAATCCTTGGTCATGAGGAAATGGTGCAAGTGGTAAAGTACTTCGCAGACAATATCTAGAACATACCAATTTGCAACTGTCAAACCAATGCAATCAAAGTAGACACAGGCATAAAAGTACAATTATAAGAAAATGTGCCCATGATTGCAATACAAGCTATAGAATGATTTTCAAAGAACAAGTTCTTTAAGATCTGCATATTTATCAAGCATTGGGAATCACTACAAAATGAAAAGATCAGGAATGGTGAGATGGACATGGGAGAATGACAGTTCAGTGCGCATAAATTGATTAAAATCAAAAGTTAACTCCGAAGATTCCAACATTATAACATAATAATGTCAACAAAGAACAAAGCCACAACATCATGAAAGTAGTACTTTCCTCTCATAAAGCTCACTCACATTCTCCCAAAGTTGTCTTTCCAAACTATATCATAGTTCACCACCATCTCACATTTAACATAATTCCACACATTTGATTATTTTGTTACAATTCATTTAACATGGTTCATCAATGTGTTTACATGAATGAGGAATCTCCATCAACATCTGCTTCTTTCAACAGCTTGAAGTCATTCTAGGGTGTGTAATGATTTGCCTAACCCTATACGTTATAAATCATGCTAAATTTGTTGCTTCCAGCTCAAGAATCTAAATCTCCACTTCCCCCATGATCATAACAACAACTGGCAACAAAAGTAAGACAATGAGCAGGGAAGAAATCAGTTCGTACATAGTGAAAAAGTTCTTCTCTAATCATAGACTTAATCAAACACATCCATAACCCAAAAACAAAATTCTAGAGCATTCGTGGTTATGGCGTTCAGATATGAGTAAAAATCTTATGTTCATAATCTTCTCATTCCATAATTCACACTAGTAATGAGTTGGGAAACCTGAAAGGGGTGTGGTGTCAGATTTGAGAGTCAGAATGGAACTTTTCAAAGGTCAGAAGCACAAAAAGTACAGGATTATGGAAGTGAGTCTACAGAATGAAAATGTCAAGCTGAAAAACTAAATGTCTACTTATACTGTTATACACATATACAATAGGGAACAGTATTGTCAAACATACACTTGATCATATGTTAAATATAATAGATGTGAGGAAATGGCATTCAATCAGAATGTGAACGAGCATAACTTGGTCGAGTGGATTGTTCCCCGAATATGATCAGGTACAGAATATCTAGCATGCTCCAATTACAGCGAAAAAAATGATTGCACCAAAGCAGAGCCATATAGATGGAAAGTATCTCGGAGAATCGGACGCATAAATCAAAGAGATCAAGAGAAACTAATCTTTAGATCGAACTATTGACGGGAATGAAAAAGCAGAAACCTGAAGATTGCTTGCGGCAACTGGGATCAAAGCAATTTGATGAAGGTTTTCCGACAATTTCCGGCGACCTCTGCGGAGGAATCGTGGTTAGATTCGGGTACAAGGGACGCGAAAGCACTGACGAAAATCGTTAGGGTCTCGATGGCAAGTTGGGGACCTTCGGTTTCAGCCCTAGTTCTGCTACGCAAGGGCAGAAACAAAACCGAAAACCAGAATTCAAATTTAATCCGAGTAATTCGAACTCAAATTTTTGGCTAACCGAACAGACGAGTTCGATCTCTATTTTTATTTTATAGAAATCTATAATTCTGATCTTGGGTTAATTTTTTATTATCGAAAAGCAATAATTAATCAAAATTATTTACTTAATATATTAATCTATGACCTTAAATTTTTTATTAAATACGCGTTAAATATGAATTAAAATTAATTTCATCATTATAAAATAAACTAATCAAAAATCTAATTTAAATTTTACCGGGATGTTACATTCAAGGTAAGGGACACTGACTTTGCAGATTGGTACAAGAAGTTCTTCTTTGTCGACCCTCGGGAAGTCAGCTTTGTCATCACCCAAAGGGTTGGTGAAGTGTGGTTTGTGGGAGAGGGGATCGACTTTGAGAATCCGCACTTCTGGGTAGTGGAAGAGATTCATAAGCTTGTCCACGATGCGAAAAATTATTTGAAGCTGCTGGAAGATGATATCCTGGCCTATACGTGTAAGATCTCTGGTCGTTCCTTCGATCTCAACTTGGTACTGATGTTTTCTCCGACAGGTCGCCCACAGCTCGAATTGGCGTGGTTCCGCCTTCATTAGATCGGGAGCAAAAGAGTCCTGCACGATAGGGCCAGCTCGTTCCAGTTGCCGGCTCAAAGGAGGAGAATGGGTTCAGCTGAGGGGGCCTCTTCGTCTATAGCCGCCACTTCGGGAGGAGGCAATCTTGACCTGGCATATATCAACGACATGACACTCGGAGGGCGCCCATGTTGAAGGCAAGGCAGCCTAAGGTGATGGAAGTGTCGAGTCTAGGGAGACTCTTCGAGAAGAGTCTTCGCTTCATTGCCCCTAACAGAGAGGACCAGACTTGATGACAGTGCTCAGTACCAAATGTGTAGATCTGGCAAAGGCGGTAAGAATTTTAGCTTTAATTTTGTGAATTCAGCCTTTTATAACAGTTTTATTTTGCAGCTCCAGGAGATGTAGGGACACTTGGAAGGGAAGCAATGGCACAAGAAAGAAGGTCAAAAGAGTTGGAGCTTAGGCTCTAAGAATTGGAGTGCTAGCATCGTCTTGCATAAAAGTGCCCGTGTTCGGATATGCGGGGCCTAAAGAGGGTAATCGACATGAGGCGGAACTTCAGCAACTCCTAGAGGTGTCTCTTAACCAAAGTCATGAGGAGGCCCGCAAGGAGGGGGTCGCCAAATTTCGGTGCTTGCTGGAGTTTTAGGCGATTGTCAAGGGGGCCTTGGAGAGCTTGGTCAATATGTTGGACTCGGCTCTACTTGATCAGGGGATGGTGAGGCGCGAGGACCTCGAAGGCTTGAACATGGAAGAATGCATCCGTTCAACAAATTATTCGTACAAGTGTTCATACTTCAAGATGTCAGCAGAGCGGTTAGAGAAGAAGTTCGCCTTTGTATCGCGCCTGAAGGTGGCCACCCCTCCTACTGAGGCTGAAATGGCGAGGATAGAGGATATCGCCAAAAGTAGCCCCTAGCAGGAGGAAGAACCAGGTGCTCGGGGAAGCGAGGCCATGAGGGAGCTGCTAGCTGTGCCATGAGGCGAGGCCATGAGGGAGTTCCCCGTACTTTTGGTGCTGAGATCGTGGATTTCTCCTCAAAGACTTCGAGAAGGGGAAGTAGGATGTAATGAAAGTTTTTGTAGTTTTTTTTCTATACATACATGGAGCAATTGTAATCGCTTCTATTTCGTAATGGAAGAATGTTTTTCTTTTATTCAGTTATGCTGTTGTGTTGCGTTTGCTACCTTTTTGTGAATGTCAATAAATAGGTCTGTGTTCCCCATGAACGGGAGACTTTTCTAGGCGCTAAGTTAGAATGGAAAGGCCTAGGACTTTGAGAAGGGGAGAACTCTTGACTGTCAGTCGCTTAGGCGCTAAGTTAGGATAGAGGGACCTAGAACTTCGAGAAGGGGAGGACCGTTGACTACCAGTTGCTTACACGCTAAGTTATGGTAGAGAGGCTTAGGACTTCGAGAAAGGGATGACCCTTGACTGCTAGTCACTTAGGCACTAAGTTAGGATGGAGAGACTAGGACTTCGAGAAGGGGAGAACCATTGATTGTCAGTTGCTTAGGCACTACATTAAGATAGAGGGGCCTAAGGCTTCGAGAAGGGGAGGACCCTTAACTGCTAGTAGCTTATGTGCTAAGTTAGGATAGAGAGGCCTAGAACTTCGAGAAGAGGAGAACCCTTGACTACCAGTCGCTTAGGCACTAAGTTAAGGTAGGATTTTATATCATAGCCAAACCATTACGAATGATGTACAATATTTTAACAAATAAATTTTTTTGTGATCGTTGTCATTCCATGTTCTGGGAAGAAGAGTGTCTTCTTCCTATTAGTTTGTAGGTATTCAATCCCAATACATTGCAGCTGATGAAAGGGCCTTCCCAGTTAGAATCGAGCATTCCTGATGTCATGTCTCTACCAGTGATGTTTTTTAGCTTTAAGACAAGGTTGGCTTCTTAAAATGATCTTCTCCAGACGTGCTTATTGTAGTATCTTGCAATTCGCTACTTGTGCTCGACTTGCTTGAGTGTGGCCAAATTTCTATTTTCTTCGAGAAGATCGAGCTTGAGTCTTCTACAGTAGTCATTCTACCATTGCCACTCTAGAAAAGTTTGAGGTTCAAAGATGCTGGTGAGTTTGACACGAGGGGAGTAAACCTCTAATTCGATCGGGATGTGTGCCTCCCCGTCGAAAACTAGAGAGTATGATGTTTGACCTGTGGCAGTGGTTGGCGTGCGGTTGAAGCACCAGATTGCTGCTGGCATCTTAGCAACCCATGACCACCCAGCTCCTTCGAGCCATCTTTTTAGTGTTTTAAGGAAGTTCTTGTTCGTTGCTTCGGCTTGCCCATTGGACTAGGGGTGACGAACTGAGGCAAACTTTAAATTTATGCCATTTTTGATTTTTGGAGCAGAGGTCCTGAATGACGTGGCTTGTGAAGGCTATTCCATTGTCGCAGGCCAAAATAAGGGGAATTCTGAATTGGCATATAAGGTGCCCCTAGATGAAGTTTCTCACGCTTGCTCCAGTCAGTTGTGTCATTGCTTTGGCCTCTGCTAATTTCGAGAAGTAGTCTGTTGCTAACAACAAGTGATGCAAGTTTCTACCTGATCTTGGGAATGGTTCCAAGAAGTCCAGCCCCTACATCAAAAAGGGACATGTGCTTACCAGAGGTTGGAGTTATGCCACGGGCTGCCATGAGATGTTCGAGTAGATTTGGCACTATGGACACTTTCGACTAAATTCTTTGGCGTCTTTGTGGACACCTGACCAATAATACCCCTGGCGCAAGACTTGGACTGCGAGGTTCTTCCCGACAATGTGGGTTCCGCATTCACCGGAGCGGACCTGTTCGAGCACGACCTAGGAGTCTTCTTTGCAGATGCAGTTCGTCAGGGGCCATGAGTAGCAGCGTCTGAACAGTTGCCCCTATATAAAAATATATTTTGCAGCCTTCACCTGGAGTTTTTTGGCCTCGTGCTTGTCAGCTGGGAGTTCCCTTGTCTGAAGATATCGCAGGATTTTGTCCATCCAACTTTTGGAGTTAGGGTCAACGTCAAAGACCTCATAATCATCATAGGCTGGTGCCAAAATGTTTGCAAGGGAGTTCATTTGACGAGGATGTGAAGCGGAAGCTCTTGGACGAAATATTACAGGAGGCTTTTGGCCAACTGCAGATATTTCTTGAGTATCCTATCCTTCATTTGGTAGGTTCCCCTTAACTGGTTTATCATCAATTTGGAGTCGCTATAAATGCGGAGGTACTGCACTCCAAGACCACTAGCAAATTTAAGTTTAGCGATGAGGGCCTCATATTCAGCTTGATTGTTTGTGATCGGGAAACATATCCTCCTTGATTTTTGGAGACGAATCCCCCAGGATAGTGAGGACGACGCCAATCCCTTGGGTGTGTTCCCTTGATGCCCCATCAACATGGAGAGTCCAGGGCAACTAGTTCTCGGGGGGCTGCGATTGTTCAACGATCATTGGTTACGCAACGAAATCAGCCAGTACTTGGCTCTTCGAAGCTGATCTTGAGATAAAGTCAACATCGAATTTTGAGAGTTCGACAGCTCACTTCTGCAGTCTTCCTGAAACTTCGGGGGAGTGAAGTATTCTTCGAAGGGGTTGATCCGTGACCACTTTGATGGGATGAGTCTGAAAGTAGTAACGCAACCTGCGGGCAGCAACAATTAAGGCAAAGGAGAGTTTTTTAAGAGGGGGGTACCTTAATTCGGCGCCATATAGGATGTGGCTGACATAGTGAATGGGATGCTATCGGCCTACCTCCTCGCAGATGAGAACCACTGACACTGAGTTATCGGTGGCACCGATATAGAGTAAAAGGTCTTCTCCTGAGAGTGGGGCTGACAACAAGGGAGACGAGAGTAGATATCTCTTCAGTGATTCAAAAGCCTGTCGGCAGTCATCATTCCAGGCCATAGGCTCTCCTTGAAGGACCTTGAAGAAAGGAAGGCATCGTTCTCTGAATTTGGATATGAACCTACTGAGGACGATGATTTTTCCGTTCAGCTTCTATATGTTCATAGTCGTTCATGGAGGGTCCATCTCAAGAATGACATGTATCTTCTCAGGGTTTGCTTTAATCCTTCTGATTGACACCATGTGGCCTAGAAATTTCCTATATGCTGCTTCGAAAACACTCTTGAGAGAGTTTAGCTTGATATTGTAGGTGCAGTAAGTGTTGAGCATTTGTCGGATGTCACAAAGATGCTCCTTCCCACTTTTGCTTTTGATCAAGATATCATCTATATAGGCTTCCACGTTGTGCCCCTTTTGGTCCTAAAGACGTCAACCATTCACTGGTATGTTGCGCCTGCACTTTTCAAGCCTAATGGCATGACCTTGTAGCAAAAGGTCCCATGATCAGTTATGCATAATGTGTGCTTTTCGTCTTCCTTTGTCATTCGTATCTGGTGGTAGCCGGAGAAGGCGTCCACAAAACTCATCACTGAATATCATGTCGAAGGGTCGACAAGCCTATCTATTTTCAAAAAAGGATAGAAATCTTTGGAGCATGCTTTATTTAGGTTGATGAAGTCAATGCACATTCGCCATTTGCCTGTATTTTTTTTTCACGACCACGACATTCGCCAGCAAGGATGGGTATGGAATTTCCCTGATGAAGCCTGCTAAAAGGAGCTTTTCGACTTCCTCCTTGATGGCTCGTTGTTTCTCCCCGCCGAAGTTCTTCTTTTGCCTAATCGGTGCCGCATCAGCTTCAAGACTTAGACTGTGTTAAGCTATGCTTCGGTCTATACCGGGACATCCCCAGGTCCCTAGGTGAAGACATTGAAATACTCAAAAAAAAGCGCTACTAAAGCAGGCTTTTCGGTTTCAGGAAAATCTTTTAAAACAAGTATAGTCGTTCTGTCAGCGACGGTTATATAGTCATTTTGCTCAGCAAGAGGAAGAGTATGGTCCCTGGGGTCCAAATGATCCATGTGAAGGCAAGCATTGACTGTTGGCCCAAAGGCTTCCCAAAGAGGAGGGTGAATTGGGAATAATAAAATTTATGAGTTTAAATTAAGGCAATAAACTAATAGATAATTCAATCGATGCAGAAAGGTTTATTTAGCAAATCAGATAGCAGAAGAAATAGAACAGAGAGTACCACCAAAAATAGAGGTCAATTTGCAAAATAGGACTCAGTGGAGAAATGAGGTCAATTTGAGAAATAAGACTCAGTGCAGAAATAACGTATTCAACAAATGAAAAAGGCAAACAGTAGAAATATATCACACAATAGGCACAGAAGATTTATAGTGGTTCGGCCTTCCCCACTCCCCACGCACCTCGAATGGGAATTTCACTAAAAAACCCCGGCTTTTTACGGGAACAAAAGCCGAACAAACCCAATACAATCCTATGGCTTTTTCAAGGAACCAAAGCCAAGCAAACCTTCAATCCTACAGCTTTTTGCAGGAACCAAAGCTGAGCAAACCTACAAACCTCCACCAAGGAGATAAAGAAAGAAAGTAAAGGTTTTGCTAGACTAGCTAGCTTAAGTTACAATGTATATACAAGAATCAATATTACAATGAGGCACTCTATGCACATGCAAATTAGCCAAGGGTCTACTTGAATAATTCTAAAAAGGCAAACGTAAAAACAGTGAGCAAAATAGTTTGAAAAAATAAAGAAGAGTCACCCAATTTAAGCCTTCAACAAGAAGAACAAAAGAAAAACAGAGTTTTGGTGCACAAAGAGTAATAACTCATGAAGCAAGATTCACAGTGAACCACAACAAAACACAGCAGCAATATGAATTTCTGAAGCAGGAAATAAAGTAAAACCAGGAAAATTTCAGCTTCTTTCTACTTGAGAAACACCACAATCTCCCTCTTTGAAATCTCCTTCAAATGTTATGCAAATAAGGCTTAGGGAGAGCAAGAACCGGATGAGAGCTTGAGAGGAGAAGGTGAGTTGTAGTTCTCCAAAAATAGAAGATGCAGAAAATCAAAATCGTATTGGAGAGAATCAGTTTTGGAGAGAAAACCGCATAGGCTTAAAAGGATGCACAAATATTTCCGTTGGAAATAGAGAGAAGCAAATAGCCCATTTTGTCCTTTTGTGATTGTTGGCTTATAGTACTAAGCCAACATGAAAGGGACAAAGTCAAGTGGATTAAAAATAATAAAATAATAAAACAAGTATGCCTCAATATATTACATGGTGGCCATAACAAGACAAATCAAGCTAATCAGAAAACAGTAGGCTGCAAGAAATCAAAACACAAGCCAAGATATCATGGGATAAACAAAACCCAAGTTACAAGAAGAAGGAATGATGGCTCTTGATTTGGATTGATGTGGCTCATGCAACCTTTTGGAAAATACATGGGTATTAACCAATAGGTTATATGTTGCCATAAACCAAAAAGAGAAATAATTAATGACCATGTAGGAATCTATCATAGGCATGAGATTGTTTTAAGCTAAACCAACCTTTAACCTAATATATGATAAGTGTTGAACTTTGAGTTAAGCTTCAAATTCAAATCAATAGATTGAGTGAGCTACTCTTAATTCAAATTACTTAACATAAATAGGTTGAAGAGATTTTTGCTTAAACAACCAAACACGATAAATACGAAAGAAAATAAGGTTTTCTTAACTAGAAAACCAAAAGAAAAAAACTCAAGTAAAAACCTTGGCAAATATGCACATGCTTACATAATAGTCCTAGAAAAGAAAATAATAAAATTCCAGTGAGATCCTGCTTTTCTCTGGACTTTAATTTGGACTACATCCTCAAATGAGATAATGTAACCTGTTAACACACTAAGCAAGAAGATTAGTCTATAATAACTAAATTAATTGTGGTCATCAAAATCAAAGGGTTTAACATTGACCTCGAAGCATTTCTTGGCCCCCCTTCTATCTTCTTTGATGGTGGCGACGCCGGACGGAGTGGGAAGCTTGATGCAGAGGTAGAAGGTAGAGGGAATCATGTGGAAATTGGCTACCCACTCTAGAGTCATTGTCAGTTAATGATATCATGTTGAAATTGGCCACCCATTATCATTGCATTGCCATTGCCATGACCCTTCGACTACCAATAGCCATGACCCTTCGACTACCAATAGCCATCACCTCACCTTCGGTCGCTAGGCCGGCTAGTTGTCACCTCGCCACATTCAATCACTCATTATAAAAGATTTAGCTACATAGCCTCAATGAAATATCAATGCATAATGCCCAATAGTAGATTTGTTCTTTACTTCACGAAATTATTTAACGGATTCAAATATTAATTCACCATATAATACAATACACTAAGGGAGTGTTTGGTTCAATGTTATTTTGGTGTTATGTTATATTATTTAAAGAAAATAATTATTTATTTTAATGATATTTATAAATAATCTTATATAAAATTATAAAATTATTAATCAAAAAATAATATTTAGATTACATAATACAATATTAAGATAACAACAAATCAAACGCCCCTAAATCCAAATCAACTATTAGCTATATGCTACTCATTTATTAGGATTGTATAATATTTTTATAGACAGAATCAGCCTCTCACAAATTGGGCCCATGTTAATTTGATTTTAACATCTGTGTAAGTTGTGAAAGAGGCATTTATGACGCCTAAACATTAAAGAAATCTAGAAGGCTGAGGTTCAAAATATAGCAGTTTTCAAATTGGGCCATGGTAATGTTATGCTTTTTGTCGAGCCAAGACTGAGTTAAGAGATGTAATGATGAGGTTTAAGAAATATGGAGACCTATCAATTATTTGATTGATAGGAAAATATTTACTTTATTGAGCCCACAATAAATATTTTACACATATTAAGGTATTTAATATTTGAATTTATTTCACAATTTAAAATTTTTGTTAGGCAACATGAACTTCAGCTTTCGATGCATGGGCCAGAATAAGTGATCAATTAGGAAGTCATCGAGAGTTATGTCTGCAGATGAAAAAATATCAGAAACTGAAGATGTGACACAAATCGATTCCTCAAATCTAAGGCCCTGTTTGGCAATGAACTAAAAATCATGACTAAAATTACCCATGGCCAAAATTTTATATTTATTTTAAAAAAATTTAAAAAATTATTTTATATCTCATCTCACACAAATTCTAACATTAAACAATCACTTTATTTCACATCCAACACAATTCTCAATAAATCAATCAACTTTTTTTCACATTATACATAATTTTTAATATAACCAACTTACTTTATTTCACATCATACACATTTTTTAAAAATCACTAAAAATTTCAACTAAATCTTTTTTTTTTTTTATTACCAAACAGAGCCTAAGAGCAAGTAGGAAAAGTGAGATCTAAATTTTTCTAATGAAGAAAGAGATATCTTAATTTTGTTTATTACTAAGAAATATAATAATGGAGATGTGGTTATTGGGATTCTAAGTCTTTAGTTTAGACTGAAATTATTAAAACTTATATTAGCTAAATAAATATTAATAAAATGGCTCAACAACTCAAAGACGTTGAAAAATGTTCAAATCAGCTATTTTAACGTGCGTGCCAGACTGCCAGGTATCTCCTCTTTGGCCTTCGACACGCACAGAGAGAGAGAGAGAGAGTGTGTGCGGCCTTTGTATGGAGGGGATGTAAGAAGGGCAAGGAGTAAGATCAAGCAAGGATTTTTTTTTTCCCCAAGAGGTGAGAAAAAGTTGGATTTCATCAGTGGGTTTCGGTGGTTGTAGACTGTAGAGGAAGTGTGACGGATGCGTTCTCGCCAAAAGAGGGGCAAGTCCGAGGGGGACGGGAAAGATGGTAGAGGACTGCTCTTTGGTCATTTAAGAAGTTGATCTGTATTTATTTATTTATTTATTAAGCCCGGTTTGCTGTTCTGTGCGTTGTATATGTATCATTGGACGAGAATTTTCTTTTAATGATCGAATCATCTATAAAGTTGTGATCTTTTGGTTTTGATGCTCACAGTTTTGGTTCTCATCTCTTTTAGAACTTCTAACCTGTCATCTATTAGAATTTTGGGCTGGAGTCAGTTTGCTTGAAAAATTCATCAGTCCCTTGCTTTAGTTTGCCTTATTCACTCTCTTTTGCCTATTTTAGTGTTCCATTCCCTTTTAGCCCAACAACATTGCTAGGCCAGCTATCTCTGTTTTCCTTAACCTGATTGTTTTAAGCTTCAATGCCGTATTCGTTATCATTTGACACAGCCTGAAACGGTTCTTCATGGCTCATATTCTTACTCTGAGGTTCTTGCTAACTTCAATAGGTAAAAGAGGTAAGAGTTCTTAGTTTTTCTTATTTCTTATATGCAGGATGTTTTTGGCACAAAGCCTCACAAAAAATATCTAGTTGTACTGAGGGCTATTGTTCTGGCTCTGGTTATCATCAGCAGCATTTACATATGCTCAATATGCGTGAAACAAGAGGGTGTGATCATCAGCCCAAATGTGATGAGGGTACAAGTAACAGAGGAGCCTTGTAGATATCCAAGCATTCCACCATCTGAACTTCCTTACATTCACTATCCAAAGCCGATGACTTACTCCAGGCAAAACTAGAACGTCTTAGTGATGCTTTCTGTTTAACTTTGCCAAAATCAGTCCATTTACACTGACATTTTTCTTTTATTCGACTCACAGAGATGAGTGTGCATGCACTCCTGTTCGTTATTTTGCAATTATATCAATGCAAAGGTCTGGTAGTGGTTGGTTTGAAACATTGTTAAATAGCCACATCAACATCAGCTCGAACGGTGAAATATTTTCTGTCAAAGAGAGACGAAGCAACATTTCAGCTATGGTAGCTAGCTTAGATAAAGTTTATAATTTGGATTGGTACAGCAGTGCTTTTAAAAATGAGTGCACTGGTGCCATCATGATCAATGTGGATGCATTTGCGAAAACTTGTGTTTTTTTTTCCCTTCTTTTTGTATTCTAGGATGTAAAGCTATTGCTATGCGTGCTAGTTTTCTGCAAATTACTTTTTTTCTCTTTTACAGAATCTCTCATTTTAATTTGGACTTCTTTTTTCTAAAATGGGGAGGTTTGAACATTTCTTAGGGGCATTAGGCATTTGGTTCAATGCTATGTACATGTTCGTGTTATCTTGATGTCTATCATTTTTATATTATTATTTGTTTGGTTCAGTGTTATTGTATTAAAAGATGATATTAAAAAAATCAAATCTAACCTCTTCTCTCTCTATTACAAATTTACAATTAAGGTGAGTGATATTATTATTTTAGAATAATGATCTTGTAATTTTTTATTATGTTATCTAAATATATGATCAAACTAAATAATTTATTTCTCCAAATAATATAACATAACATCAAAATAATATTGAGCCAATCGACTCCTGATTATATGCCATCTATGTTTAACATCTTGTCATGAATGTTTCAGGGCTTGATGCAGAACCCTGAGAACATAGTTGAATATTTCAAGAAGAGAGGCATTTCTGCTATATTTCTCTTCAGAAAACATCTTCTACGACGATGGATTTCAGTTCTTGCTAATAATCATGATCGAAATGCTAAGCAACTCAACGGAACTCATAAAGCTCATGTGCATTCTAGGCATGAGGTCTGATTCTAGAACCGTCATGAAAAGTTTTTACCAAAATTAAATATATAGGAAGCACTCAGATACATAAATTAGCTTCTACAGGAAATTTCCTGAGACCGGCTGCTAATTTTGTGGTTCCTAATGGGATTCAGGCTGATGTTCTTGCAAGATATAAGCCCACCATCGATGTGCCAACCCTCATCCAAGATATGAAGCATACTAGCAAACTGATTGAAGATGCACTTCAGCACTTCAATGGCACCCGCCACATTCTCCTATACTATGAGGAAATCATCCGCACTCAAACAGTATATCTCCTACATCCTACTGAGTAGCTTTATGAATAGTTTGAGATGGTCGATTGTTTATTGTTCCTTTGTCATCTCATGCATGCTTTTGTAACCAGTATCAAACTTATCTGCAAGAGTAATATGTTTCACTAACCAAAAAGGGCATATCTCTCATACCCTGCAGAGAGTTTTTGATGTTCTCGACTTCCTAAGAATGCCGCATAGAAAGCTCGAAAGCCTGCATGTCAAGATTCACACAAGACCACTACCAGAGCAAATTGAGAACTGGGATGTAGTCTCTGAATCCCTGAAGGAAACAGAATACCAGACTTTCCTACAAAACGACTATGGCTGACAATCAACTTGTTTGCTGCTAATATACATGCGGTATCAATCTTTTGTTGATACTTTCTGGTTCCTCCGACGCCATCCCGAGTCAGAAAATTTTTGACAAGGCAAATAAGGTCTTTGCCTGCTTCAAAGAAAAGCTGAAAGAAAATGTTTTGGCTTTATCCTTTATAAGCAACCTTGTAAGGATTTTTTTTTTAATGTATGTGGAATTGCTTTATACAGCCGGGCAACAAGCAGGGTACTTTTGAGTTGCTTCATTTTTTTTTATAATTATTGTTTTGTTCATAAACATTCTTCAAAGTTTAATAAAAGGAAAATAAATTGCGTGTGAAGATTTCAGTGGCAATGCAATAATTTCTTTTGGGTTAGATTTACCTTAAAGCAACATGATCGAGCCAACTATGATGCTTTTTTCCAGATGAAGGCTATATCAAGCTTCAATCATGAACAACCTGCAATGAGCTTGTAATCAGGTAAACATAGTTTTGTGATTTCTATTTCATATTCATGCATAAAGCAACGGATAAAAATCTCTTATATGAACTTATGTGAACAGAAAAACTGCTACTACAATTTTTATCAAGCATCTTATTAAACTTTTTTCAAGTGTAACCATGTTAAAATTACTGAGGAAATTCCTTGGTTGATTTTGTAATTGTTATCAGTATTCTTGTTATGAAGCGAGAAAAAAAGTGCATGCATGAGGCACCAAGTCTTGCATGATCCTTTCCAAGTATTAATGCCATAGCAAAGTCAGAGAACTTTATATGAGCACTCAAAAAGATCATGTTGTATGGAGCTGGCTAATGGAGCTGTGCATCAAAAGATTATGTTGTATGGTGCTGGCTAATGGAGAAGTGCACATTAGGGCTGTTAATGATTCAATCTCGAGCCGATCCGACTTTGGCTCAAGATTGAATTAAAAGTTTTCGATTCGATTCAAAGAATGAACGAGGTGACTTCGATCCGATCTCGATCCGACTTTCGATTAATTTTTGATCTTTTGTTCAAATATTATGTATAAATATATTTATTTATTCAATCAGCTTAAATTATGACTATTCGCTTTGATCTATTATTTAAAGATAAAAATAAAAAAAATAATTTACAATAAATATGATTTAAATGATGATAAAGAAAATTCTAATGAAAGTCTAATAAAGTCTTCCAGTAAACTATTGAAAAAACTATATACTAAATCTAGTTACATATAAAAATATATATGTAATTTTTTTTTTAATTGATTCGATTTCGAGCCATTTCGATTTGATCTTATGTCGGCTCAAGTTTGGATTGATAAAATTTTCGAGCCAAAGAAATGGCTCGTTAGTTGGCTCATTTAGATTGAATCGAGCTCGATTCGATTTAATTTTCTAGCAATCTTCGATCTTCGAGCAAAATTAATAGCCTAAGTGCGCATATTTCTTCTGTCTTTTGTTATTAATAAGTACACATCATTATGACCACTGTCATGTGTCAGAGCTTGCATCCAATAAAAGCATCATTACCATATGCTTGCAGCTCAAGGATCCTTGGTTGAGATGTGAAGATAATATTGTGTGTTTTCTGGAAACCTTCAACTCTCAAAGGATCTTTAGGCTGATTAAGTTTGAAGCACGCATACTGTAACTGCTCACTTTTGACTTTATCACATGGTTGCAATCATGAACTAAGGCTTCCTTGACATCACTAAGGTGCTAACTATTTCCCTTTTTGTAGTTAAGCTGATGACCATCCTTGATTGGTCTTCAAAACAATAGCCAGACACCTTTTCAAAAAGAAAATAAAAAAAGCAATAACCAGTACAGTAATTTTCTGAACAAGTTCTGTCACAATGGTTTAATTATAGTGGATCTTCTGGTTTGTATTAGCAGCTCTTCATCACAAAAGAAAAGAAAAGAGCAGTGAAACCCCCGCACCGAAAAATCTATAGGGCTAAGATCTACCAAATGTGTCATCTTGCATTTGTTGTGAATTAGATAACAGACATGATTGAAGATTATGAATTACGCCTAATATAAAATCTTGCATTGCCGACATATTTAAGAAACAAATTTACAAGAGTAGATTTACAAAAAAAATTGCATGGTTATGCTACAAGAGGATATCTCAACTGAAAAATGACTGTTTATATTCATCTTCCTTCCATTTTAGTGATTGTGATGTCATCTGAAGATGTATATCTTCTGTTCGTCAAATAATCTTCATCATGCGAACATTTTGTTGCACAAAAGGTAGGTTGTGTAGGATTTGGTAATAAAGTATTATCACTGCACAACATGAGAAAAACTGAGGACATTGATGGCCTATCTTGTGCTCTTTCTTGAACACAGAGGAGGGACAAATTTATACATTTCAAAGCTTCCACCCTTGATATTGAAGTCCTTATGGAATCATCAATAATTTCCAATTCCTTCCCTTCATTCCATAGAACCCATGCCTGAAATATTAGAAATTGTTGTCATTGACAAGTTTTTTAAAAAAGTGCAGACAGGAAAATAAGTTCTGGTCACTCATACTTCACCAACAAGATTAGAATGGTGTTCAACAAGATAAATCCCTCTATTCTTCCTTCCACTTAAGATTTCTAACATGAGCACACCAAAGCTAAAAACATCAGATTTAAGTGAGAAGACGCCATCCATCGCGTACTCAGGAGACATGTATCCACTGCAAAAATTTAGAAGGAATAATGCGAATAACAGATTATATACATGGAATTTTTATCTTTCTGAAAAAAAAAATATATATTACCACAAAAAGAAAATGGACTTACTATGTTCCAACTACTCTTCTGGTGTTTATCTCAGTGTCGTCTCCACCAAAAATTCTTGCCATGCCAAAATCCGAGATCTTTGGATTCATCTCATTATCAAGAAGGATGTTGCTAGCCTTGAGATCCCTATGAATAATTCTAAACTGCGAATCCTGATGAAGATAGAGCAATCCACGAGCAATGCCTATGATTATGCGAGACCGGGTCGGCCAATCCAATAAAAATCTTTTATTTTTATCTGACCAAAGTTATTGGATCAGTTGACAGATAATGAACAACAAAATAGCAATTTCATGAATTATGGGACTGTCTAGAATTCTTGTTATGATAACTGGAGGAAATGATCAATGCACTAACCAAATAGAAATGCATCCAAGCTTTTGTTAGCCATGTATTCATAAACTATCATCCTTTCATCTCCTTCAATGCAGCACCCTAGAAGGCGCACAAGGTTCCTGTGCTGAAGCTTGGCAATCAAGCTCACCTCATTCTTAAACTCATCAATCCCTTGTGTTGAAGTCTTCGCAAGTCTTTTCACTGCTATTTCTAGTCCGTCAAGTTTTCCCTGAAAATAAACTCAGTTTTCATAAATCTAAGTTGATCATACATTTTAATCTCATGTTTTAATGAATATTAGAAGAACTAATATCACCTTATAGACAGGACCAAACCCGCCCTCTCCTAGCTTGTTCTGGATGGAGAAATGATCAGTTGCAGCTTCGAGGATATGCATGTCATACAGATGAAGTTCAACTATTTCTTGTTTTCCTTCTCTTTCAATTTTGTAGGGCTTGGTATCTGAACATGCTGCAGAGAAATGGCCAAATCCAATTTATTGTGACCAAATTAAACAAAAAAACATCAAATTGAAATAATTCGAAGACTACTAGCTATACCTCTCACTTGCATTTGCTTTCTCTTCTGCTTCCAGATACAAATCCCTATAACAGTACCGAGCACAGTAACCGCAAAAATTGTAGATGTGATCTTAAGTACCTTGTAATTATGCCTCTTTTTGGAGCCTGTAGCAATAAAAGATGAAATGCCATCAGGATAGTTTAAGTTTGGCATTTTAATCCATTCATTGTATAATTTAATTGAAGCACTTATGGGTTAGGCTATTCGAAATGACATTATCTATCATATTTATTTTTTTAATTATTGGTACTTATAGGTGGTTTACACAATTTTTAACCAAACATCATGGGGAAAAAAACTATCATTTGTGGTTAACCAATTAGATATCTCTGGTTTTATCAAATAAAAAAACAAAGGATATCTCTGGTTAGTGCATGAATGGTTAATCAACACAGGAACTCAACTTCTTGTGGCTTCCCATGCTAACACTGTTTAGGCATTATCTGTTTTGATTCAGCTCTCCTTAAAAGGCATCACCATACGATAGTATGCTATTGTGCTTACATATTTCAACCACTCTGTTTCTGATTTGAGATATTATCAGACGTTGAGTCTCAGTAGTTTGATTGCAACCCAATCATGCCATACTCTTTTGCCTAAATTGAACAGACATTCCTGATTTATCAACATTCCGAACTAGTCATAACTTCATGAGAAGGAACAATAACAATTCTTCAGAAGCTATGCCATGTGCATGGATCATCCAACTGTAAAAGTACTGGAGTTGCTTGAATGTATTTCCAAATTATCCCAATCCCTTTTTCCTAAGATCTACACAGAAACATGCCACAATAGTGGGCAAAACTCGAGCAATAGTAGCATCTATATCATTTGTATGCTCAGCTAACTTCCAATGAGGCAACTTTATGATTTTCGAGGATAAAATAGCATTTGACCGAGTAGAAATAAAAATATATTGAAACATTGTTCCATAAAAAGAACCAAAGGATCATAATCTTTTCAAGCCTGGCTTTTCCTTGTTTCAAGAAAATTCAAGAACAAATTTGAAAAAATTTCGACCATTGGTTGGAATGGCTTATGGATTTTAAACAACTATGATGACTAAACCTAATAAAATAGCAATTACAACTTAAAGAAGTGAGAAAGTGCTTGAGCATGTATTTGTAAACTTCTATTTGTCATTATAAATGTTGGTTTACTTCTTTACCTAATACATCATATAAATCTTTCAATGTTTTAATGGAACATGACCTAACACACTGTGTCTTTTTAGTGTTTTAATGGAACATGATATAACATGCATATTGTCCTAGTAGTCAAATCAAAATTCAAAAATGGAATACCCATATTGCGACATTTTTGAAGAGCTGTATATTTTCTCATTAGTCAAGAATAATTATGATATCGGGTAGTCACATCCAGATATATTTTCAAGATAAATAACTTTCTTTTCGATATTACTACATTTCTTTTGGAATGTAAACCATAAGGCTTAGCTGTTGTTGTACATCTTTTTGGAATGAATTCCCTATCTTTTTTTCTACCATGTCTCTATGTTTTTGCGTAAATCAATTCCTTAATGTATCGTCAAGCCATATTTCAGCTGCTTTTTTTGGTTCCAACAATAAAAAGTCATCCCCTATTTATTGCATCAAAAACTAAATTGCAGGTTTCAAAGAAAAAGGAGAAATTCTATCTTTGTAATCTGAATATTTTTATGCAAATGATTTAAGGAGCCAATCTAGGATTCAATTTTTGGAACCAATGCCAAAATTAACTCTTCCTTCCATCGTGTCTACCATATTGATTTTTCATTATCATTATGCTATATTTAGTACATGTTATACTCATTTTTTAGAGATATTTGATACCTTGATTGAACATATTTAAAAGTTCTTACTGAGTTGTGAGCTCACCAATTACATTAAGCATTTCAGATTTGAGAGTTTGAATGACAAGGATAGGCAAAGGATGTTATACTTATCTTTGGAAAACTTAGGTAATTCTCTTTTATGAAAGTTATGTACAATTTGGAGGTAATTTTAGAGGACTCATCTGGATAGTATGTGTTGAGACATGTATATGTGATATAATATGTATATGTTGATGTATAGTTGTATCTTGTAAAAGATATGAATTTAGAGAGGTAGTCTATAAATTTGTTTGGTCATATACATATATATATATGTATGTATGTATGTATATGTATATATATATATATATATATATTGGTGATGAATCATCTATGAAAATTTGAATTTTAGTTTGCTCTGTATAGTCATTTGATTTACTCTTTAACAAGACATAAAGTGCTTTTAAATTAATTTTATTGATTATGATTGATCATGATACGGGATTTATTTTACTAAATGTCAGGCTGTGACAAACATTCTATCCCCTAAAACAAACACTTTTGAGATAACTTATTGTATAACAATTTCGGTATGTTTATCGCGTATTTGTACCTGTGAAATTGATAATCCTGAATCTATTAGCCAATGGCATATATAACACTGGGACATTATTAGAATTTTCCAAATACATTCATTCCAATCATCAACTATCTAACTTGTGTTTATGGATATTTTTGGAGATAAAGGGAAGTGAGCATACAATTAACTCAAAAATCCAAATTTATGATTAAGAGTTATTCACTTGTATTTAACTACTACAACATATAAGGTCCTCACTAATGTTAGTCTAATTTTCTGTCATTTTCATTTGCACATAACAGATATTAAATTAATTAGACGAAATTTAAAGATTTTTTCCACTTTTAGAAGACTGGACTCCTTGGTTAATTATGTCACTAGATCTCAATTTTTCATGTATGAGATAAAGCCTAGCTGATCAAATATAATGAACATAACAAAAATAATTCCTAAATTGCAGATTGCAGTTCAGTTTCAGGATTTAAAATTAATTCCTACAGCATTTTTCTTAAATTAATGGGTAAATAGCAAATAGGTCCTTCTAGTTTGAACTTATATGTAAACGGCTCCTTTACATTTTCAACTTAACCAAATAAGTCATCTAAATTGAAAAAATGTGCAGATCAATCCTTCCATTACATTTTCAACTTGACCGAATAATCCTCAATATTAAAAATATATGCAAATTAATTTTTCCGTCATAATAGCCGTTAACCTCTCACACAAAAAGATAATTTTACCCTTGATATAAATGGGGAGTGGCAGTAAACTTTAGGGTTATATCAAGGGCAAAATCAACTTTCTACGTTGTAATTTAACAGTTGCTACCGAAAAAGGATCTATCTGCACATAGTTTCAATGTACAAGACTTGTTTCATTAAGTTAAAAATGCAAGAAATCCAATTGTACAGAATCCCAAATTATGAGGACCTATGTGCTATTCACCGTAAAATAAAAGGAAGTGCATTGTAGCCCCAATAAATTGATCAAAAAAAAATTATCTTTTGATCATTACCTTCATTCATTGAATGACCATCATTATCCATCAACTAATATACTCATCCAATAGATAAATGCAAAGATCAAAAATTTTAGAGCATTTTTTAGTTTGGATATGTAAATAGTAAACCAATAAAAATTCTAGTAAGAAAAATTAGATCAATGAATTTTGCCTATATAAAAAGAAAAAGTGATTGAAAAAAAAGAAATTATAATAAATGACATTGCATACTTCTGAAATGTTATTTAACAGAATGCAATAAAAATAAAATATTCATATAGCCAACTCCAACTAGTGGGATTAAAAGCTTAGTTGTTGTTGTACTGGAGCTAAATAGCATTACTCTAAATGGGCATTTAGTTCACTGTCATCTTGATACTATGTCATATTATTTAGAGAAAACTATTATTTGTTTTAATACATATAACATTATAAAAATTTATGAAATTATCAAACAAAAAATAAAATTTATATAATATAACATAATATTATTATTATTATTTTTTGGATAGGACATAACATTAAATTAGCATTAAATCAAAAACCTCTTAAAATAAACTATGGAGCTCTTGCCTTGAGGGAGGAAAACTTTGAGCCATACCTAAATCCGCAGCAGCCACCTTAACGTACAAATCTTGCCCTGCGTCCCCATATATTCTGAGATCTTCCAAATCCCCTGTCCATACGATGCATCCACTTCCCCCTTCGCTGATGTTCGCCCTCGCGTAAGCCCTGCACGAGCAATTCTTCAAACACCATTCTCTGCACTCCTCCATCCCCTTCCCCATATCCACAGTAGCCGTCGCCGTGTCTGGCAGCTTCGCCCCGCTCACCGTCACGAACCCATCCGTCCTGTTTCGGCAATCCAGCTCCGTCCTTCTCTTGCATCCCCCCGATCCAGCTTTTAGCGCCCAGCTCGTTGGGTCCGACGGCGTGAACCCCTGCAAGCAGCTGCAGATCGGCACGTCATCCGGGTTGCACACGCCGTAAGCACCGCAGACGCCGGCGAAGTCGCAGGGTTCCCCCGGCGCCTCCCAGTAAACGTTCCAGCCGCTGGCCTTGGCCGTGCGGCTGTCTATCCATGCGTACCTCGCTGCCACGCCGGCGCTGCTCGCGACGACATAGGAGGTTACCGAGCTGTCGTAGACGTTGAAGGTGTAGTAGATCTCCTGCGCGGTGCTGATGAATGTGAAGTTGAGGCCCAGGGTGATACCGGCCAAGGTCTCGCCGGCGCCGCCGCTGAAACCGATTCCGTTCCAGGGGCCGGCCCTCCATGTCCAGTTGGCGTTGGCTGCGAGGACGAGTTGGGGGTCGCCGTGGGGATCGATGAACAGGGTGTACGGTCCCGGCGACGGGTCGGTGGGCCCCGCCCAGGCGGTCAGGTTTCTGCTGAGCCCGGCGACGAAGTCCCAGCCGAGCTTCATTCCTGGGAGAAGCTTGTCCGTCGGGTGGTCAAAGCTTTGCCACACGTAGCTCCCTGCTTCGCCGTCCTCACTGACGACGACAAAGTCGCCGGAATCCAGAAGCCGGGCCACCGGGTTGGTGGCGGATTTCGAGCCGGCGGACCAGAGGACGGTGGAGGTTGCCTCGGTGATGAGGAGCGTTCCGCTCGGGACGAGGGTTAGGGTTCCGCCGGAGCTGGTAACAGGGTTCTGCCGATTGGCGACCCAGACGATGGTTTGAACCGAAATGTTGTTGTACCATATGCCGACGTAGCGCCGGCCTACGGAGTTGTACGGGGTGAAAAAGCCGAGGGCGAAGGTTCCGGCGGCGGAGACTAGAGTGTCGCCGTCTCGGAGGGTTTGGCCGGCGGTGAGGGTGTCGCCGAGAGCGGCGGAGGCGGCGAAATGGGAGGACTTGTTGAAGATGATGAAGAAGAGGAGACAGAAAGTGGCGTTGAGCCTGCCCATGCTTTCATTTGGCAAAGATTTTTTTTTTTTTCTGATTTCAGGCAAAGATTTGGTTTCAAAGAAGTTTTAGCGTGTTATTCATATTGAGAGGATCCAGATGATCAGAAAGTTTAAGGAGGACAGTGGGAAATAGGTGTTTTGAAAATGGAGGGAACCATTGTTTATTTACTTATTTATTTTTAATATAATGATCAAGAATTTTCTTTTTTGCTTCATTTGAATTGCATTGAATAGAATAAAATAAAAGCTTGAACATTAGAATTTGTTATATATATATATATATATGCATATGTACTGTTTGAAGAACCATTCATACATCACTGGAAAGTCGAAAACTTTCTATCTTCCATCCAGAATTGAAGCAGAGAAATCATTCATTGTAGTAGATTCTTGCTTGCTCGACAACGAATCTGATGTCTCGAGCGGAATTCCTGCAAGGAACCCGGGCTGCTTAGGCTCGGGAAACGGAGTTTGACAGTCACCAGCCAGCATAAGAACAATCCAAGGCATCAGTGGTCGATCCTCCGGGTTTCCTTGAACACAAAGCAAACCAATTTTAATGCACTTCAGAAGTTCATCAACTGGAAAGGCAAAATTCATTGCCTCATCAGCAAGTTTCAGGCTATTTCCTTTATTCCATAAGCTCCATGCCTGCATAATAAAAAAAAAAGTAACATAAACTGCTTACAGAGGATATGAAATTGTAAATGCAACATACATGCCCCAGAAGGTTCGTGTAAGGGGAGACTGTGTAGACCCCTCTGTTCCTCCTCCCACTAATGATTTCCAGTGCCAAGACTCCAAAACTGAACACGTCGGACTTTGGGGAGAAGATGCCATCCATTGCGTATTCTGGTGACATGTATCCACTGCATTTCATGGTTAATGATGATAGCATCAACTCTTCATCTGTTGATCAGATGTTTGGATGTTACCGTACTTCGAAATAATGTGCATACTTACAATGTACCCACAACCTTTGTGGTATTAACTTGTGTTTCATTGCCGCCAAAAATCCTTGCCATGCCAAAGTCGGAGATTTTTGGTGTCAGATCTTCGTCAAGGAGGATGTTGCTCGCTTTCAGATCTCGGTGTATTATGTGAAATCTCGAGTCCTGATGAAGATAAAGAAGTCCACGAGCAATCCCAAAGATGATCTTGTAACGCGCTTTCCAGTGCAAAAGCAAAGACTTTTCTTTGTCTGTTAACATTTCATATCATTCTACCAAAATCTACTATGTTTTAACATACTGGTACTGCAGTAAGCTATTGATTTAGTATGTAAGATGAGAAAGAAAATACCAAATAAGAATGCATCCAGACTTTTGTTAGGCATGAACTCATATACCACCATTCTTTCCTCGGCGTGAACACAGCAACCCAGCAGTCGAACAAGATTTCTATGCTGAAGCTTGGCAATCAACCGGACCTCGTTCTTAAACTCTTCTGCACCCTGTGCTGAAGTCCGGGAGAGCCTCTTCACTGCTATTTCCTGGCCATCAGCAAGCCTACCCTGATCTCATCACCAAGCGAAGCTCCTTCTCAGTCCAATGAAAAGCACTACCATCAAATGGCTAGAAAAGATGATTAACATACTTCTTAATGTTACGCTTGGCCTTGATCAAAAACACCCATTAATTTTTAATATTTAGGTCACATCTAATACAATTTATTGTTGTTGTTGTTAGTTTGCATCTGATACAAGCTCAAACATAAAAAAGTTTACTTTATTTCATCTCATACATATATCTTAATATTAAAAATCAAATTTATTTTACATCTTGTACAGCTCTCGATATTAAAACAATTTATTTCACTAAAATGAAGAAATTCACTTGATAAACCCAATTCGAAAAAAATTATAAAAATGCAAGTTATGCAGCAAAATAAAGAGAAAAGAATCAATCTTTAGGTAATTTAATAAACTCCTACTCCACTCTAGGGATATTCAACTCTAGACTTAACTACTCCTTTATAAAACAAGGTGGAGAGGCCTATACTCCTTCGTAAAAGCTGGCAGAAAAGCTATTACAAGATAGGAACCCCTTTCACAAAAGCCAACAAAGAAGATGTAATACAAAAACTATGCTCCCAAGGCCTCCCAAAAACTTGGAAGAAAAAACTAAGAGAGAAAAATATAAGGTTAATCTTTCTTACAAAGATTCGATGTACAATGAGAACTCTTGATTAGAGAATTGCCTAGCTTCAATGCTTCCTCGTACAATTGATAAAGCTCACCTTTGTAAATCAATGAATCTAAAGTAATTTTTGTTGCTTTCAAGTCAAAGCATGTAAATTTTTTTTTGGGTTCATTTGGAAAAAGACAATTTTAGTTATGGATAAAACATTTTGAATATTTAAAAATTTAAAAATAATTTCACATCTAATCCTACACAACTTTAATATAAAAAATTAACTTCATTTCATATCTCATACAACTTTCGATACAAGCATCAACCTATTTCACATCCTAGACAACTTTTAACATAATTAACTAACTTTATGGAACATCAATACATGTATCTTCAGGAAATGCTAAAATTTCCATTCCATGCACTTTCTTTTTCTCCAACAAAATAGGCCCTTAGGATTCTGACGTCTATTTATATGCTTTTCAAATCAATTTTAGATCACCATTTGAGTAAATATGAGAACATCTCAATTAGGAACCTAAAACGCTAATTTCTAATTTTGTCTGTCCATTAGCCTGATCAATGGAACAGGTTATCTATTGATTCAACTTTTCAATCATTTATCTTTCTACTTATGAGGATTGAACCATACGATCTCTCAACATAGAGCTTTCCATTTATTTCAATTGTCCATTCCATGTGTTCTCTCAAGGTTAGATAACCCGATCTTTTGATAGCGTTCTCTAAGTAATATGGACCTCCCATTCTCTTACATCGAAGTGTTCTGCTTTTTAAGGTTGTTCGTTCCCTACATGGTTTCAAGAAGTCTAGTTCTTTGTTATCCTTTTCCTTAAGTAAGAACACTGTGTTTGGTCCCCTGGATTGCGGATTTTAGAATTTAATTTTGCCAATTTGAGTTAGCATTATATATAATATAATATGCCACAAGGTTGTTGCATATATATAACAAAGGTCATTTGGAAGTTAGTTTACAGAATCTTTAAATTACCTCGTACGAGAAACAAAGGAGGGATGAATTGATGTGGGGGAGGACAGAAGTAGCTAAAGCTCCAACATCAACACTCTATAAGGACTTATTTGATAACCTCCATAGTCAAGGTAGTTGGGTTTGGAAAATTAAGTTCCAACCTAGATTCATCTTGTTTATGTGGGGTATTTGTAAAGGGGAGGTCCTTACTCTTGAGTGGCTTCACAAAATGGGGTTAACTCATAACATCTCTTGTCTTTGAGGCCGTGACAAAATTAAAACTTTAGAACACATCCTGATGGAGTGTCAATTTAATGAAGTTATGTTCAGCAAGATTTTAACCAGGTTATATGACACAAAAGTAGAGGAAATTCAACAAGAGAATATAGCTCCCTTCTCCGCTACAGATGAAGATGAAAATGATTATGAAATAGACAACAACATAACCAGCAACTCTTTAAAGCTACTTCTGTTAAAAGCATTGGGGAGATCAGTTACCAACAACATAAGGGCACAACCTACTAACAATCTAGATTCTTTCTTTTGCAGATGTAGATTTTAGCATCTCAGAATCGCAGTAGCAACTCTCTTAAAATACTACTTGTGACCATCTACCACATTTGGAGAATTAGAAATGAACGAGTACACTATAAGCCCTACTCCTCACCAATGACAGTGGCATTATAAGCAATGACGGCCAATTCTGAAGGCTCCCTCTGGTCCATTTCAGGGAACTGGAGTTCCACGAGCCAGCTCAACTCGAGTAACCCCCCTAGCTTCACAATGGAACCCCCTCCCCTGAATTGGATCAAAGTGAACTTCGATGGAGAAATCAATGAAGGCAGTGTGGCGGAAACTAGAGTCATTGTCTAAGATCACGAGGGCTCCATTCTTACAACTAAGGGAGCCACCATCCCCACCAGAGCAGTCCTAGTTGCAGAGATAGCAGCTGCAAAGGAGGTTCTAAAGATAGCGAAGCAATAGATCTCTCTGAATCACTTTAAATCTTTCTCCTTTTGTTTTAATTACATTCTCTCTTTTTCCTCCATTGTTATTAACTCCCTTGCAGAAGCACATAACAATCTCATTCTTTTTTGAACTCTTCTTTAGAAGTTGATTTCCTCCATCAACAACTTGTATCATGAACATCTATAAATATCTCCCATCTTATCACTTGGGAGAACAGGAAAGCATGAACACAGTTAAGTCTAGAAGAAATTTAGAGATAAGGAACCTACCTTCCTTCCTTATAATAGAGAAAACTCTTGTAATTCGCCCTTAGCGAGCCCCTTCTTCTTTAATTCTAGTGGAATCCTCTAGTTGGTCTGACTGGTGGACGTAGGAGGATCTCTCCGAACCACCTTAAATTCCTATCTCATTCTTTTGTTTCGATTACACTAACCCTTTTCCTCCATTGTTACTAACTCCCTTGTATGAGCACACTGCGATCTCATTCTTCTTCGGACTCTCCTTTCAAAGTTGATTTCCTCCATCAATACATATCAATACATAAATATACATACATATAAATGAATACATGTGCACATAAATATAATTATAGGTCTTAATAGATGGTTTTGCATATTAATACAATCCAATTGTGTAGGTGATTTTTGTATATTAGCAAAAAATAGTTGGTTTTGTCTAGCAATGCAATCTAGTTGTTTAGTTGCTAAGCGGGAGCTGGTTTTATATAGCAATACTTTCTATTTATATACTTGCTCAAAAGTCACAAGGAGCAGTCGTTCAACATCGGAATGCTATGAAATTTAAATTAAATGACTTGGCAAAGAATTCCACGTATAAGTAGTGAACTTCATTTTGCATAGAAGGGTGATACGCTTTTCGCACCTTAGACACTCTTTGTTAATAGCTAACCTTATATACAGGGCCAAATCCACCCTCTCCGAGCTTGTTTTCTTCCGAAAAATAATCAGTTGCAGCAGCTAAATCCGCCAGTTGAAAGCAAGGCAGCTCACAGCTACTATCTCTATGCTCTTCTTGACCCATAACCCTTCCGCCATGAAAGTTGTTGTTACCTAAAACCAAATAAATGACAATAAAATTCAACAGCAGAATTGACTCTCGGGCGTCAATGAACTCTAACGGCTTACTCTGTTTCCTTCTCTTCCTCAGGCCCCAATAGCACCCAACTGCTACAAAAGCCAGGAAAACTGCCACCAATACACATGACACGATCACAGCCGTTGATTTCTTTGAATGATGATGCCCACCTGATGCTGCCCCTGCATAAAATTCTCCACTTAACTTCAGTAATATAACATCAAATGACATTTATATACGCAAACAATTTCATCACACTGAAGCTTTTATAATGGAGTAGGTGGATGAATGACGCATCAGTTGCTTAGTGGGGGCCATCACGTCAGCATTGATTGGGGCCCATTGCTGACGTGGTGCCACTGTATTAGCCTGCTGAAATTTCAAAATTTGAGGGTACTTACCCAGATCGGCAGCAGCCAGGCGAACGTAGAGATCCTGCCCACCACCGCCGGAGTACCGCCGGATGTCAACGAGATCGGTGACCCAAATCAGACACCCACTCTCACTGCTGAGGTTAGCCGCAGCAAACGCGGTGCATGAGCAATTTCTCAAGCATGTCTCCCTGCACTTGTCCAGCCCCATGCTCATGTCCACGGCCGTCGCCGCCGTGTCCGGCAGCTTTGCTCCGGCGAGGGTAACGAACCCATCAGTCAAGTTCCGGCAATCCAGCGCGGTCATCCTCCGGCATCCCCCTGAGCCGTCCTGAAGCGCCCATTTGGTCGGATCCATTGGGGTGAACCCCCGCAGGCAGTCGCAAACAGGGGATTCGTCAGGGTCGCAGACTCCGAAGGGCCCGCAGGCAGTGTAAATATCGCACTGATCCCCCGGCGCCTGCCAGAAGAAATTCCACTGCTCGGTGTCCCACACCCAGACGGCCCGTTGCAGCTTCCCAGATTGGTTCAGTAGCAATCGGGTGACAATGGATTTGTTTGTTGAGAGGAAGGAGTAGGAGACCTCTTCCTTCGTGTTGACGAAAAAGAAGCTAATGCTGAGCTGACGGTAGGAGGTGATCTCCGGGACGCCGGAGAACTGGAATCCGTTCCAGGGACCGCTGCGCCAGAGACTCTCCGATCCAGACCTGAGGAATATCTGTGGATCGCCGTGGACGTCAATGGCGGCTGTGTAGCTGCCAGCGGCGGGGTCGCTGCCGGATCTCCAAGCTGCCACGCTGTGGTTGATGCCGGCTCCGAAGTCCACCCCGATCTTCATACCGGGAATGATCGTGTCCGTAGGGTAATCGAAGCTCTGCCAGGCGAAGCGGTGGGCGGAATCTGCTTCTCGAACCACGAAGTTTCCGTTGTCGAGCAGCTCGGCGAGGGAATTGTTTAAAGGGGCAGAAATGACGGAGGACCAGATGACCGTCGAGTTGCTATCGGTTATCAGGAGGGTGCCGTTCCTGGAGATGAAGAGTGTTGCTTCGGCGGCGACCGGGGTGTTTCGGTTTGCCACCCAAACGATTGTCTGAAGTCTGATGTTGTTGTACCAGACGCCGACGTAAGTGTTGTTGGTTCCGGCGGGGGTGAAGAAACCGAGGGCGAAGAGCCCGGTGGGGGATATGAGGGTTCGGTTGCCGGAGAGCGGCTTGGAAGGGGTCAGGGTGTCGCCGGCATTGGCGGAGTGGGGGAGGACGAGAAGGGAAAGAAAAAGAAGAGACAACCGAGCCAATATCTCCATGGTCAGCACCTTCAGTACTTCCCAGTACCAAACACCCTAGCAGGGGAGGGCGAATATCTATATAAGTAGACATTTTTTAGTCTTTTCATTAAAAATAAAAAAATTTAACCTTTTTATAAAAAATATATATTTATTTTAGCAGAAATCATTGTTATTTTTTTAATCATGTTCAAGTACCTATTTGTTTAATTTATTTAAAATTAACAACACACAAAAAAGCTTATTTAAAATTACTTATTTAATTTTATAGAAGCATAAAATTTAATATTAAAAATTAATTATATTACATATTATGCATATAATTTAAAAGATAAAATTAATTTTATATTATATATTTATACATACTAAAATAATAACTAGCTTATATCACATCCATCATACATCTCAATATTAATAATTAATTTAATTTCACGTTATTCACAAGTTTCGATAAAAAGTATTTTCATTTAAATTTAATTTTAATTTTATTAAAATAATATTTACAAACAAACAAGTCCTAAGGCTTCATTTGGTTGGAGGAAATTTCATAACTAAAATTTTCTCCAATTAAAATCTTATTTTATTTAAATAAAAAAATAATATTTATATCTTATTCTACATAAATTTTAATATTAAATAATTATTTTATCTTACATCCAATACAAATTTTAATATAACTAACTCACTTTATTTTATATCATACAATTTTTTAAAAATTTTCATAAAAGATTTTCTAAATTATTTTTTTTCCTTCAACCAAATAAACAACAACAACAACAATAACCAAGCCTTAATCCCGCAAGGTAGGGTTAGCTACATGAATCCTTTATTTTCATTATGCTCTATCAATTAATAACCCTTATTTAAGTCTACATGAATAAAATCACTCCTTATAATTTCTTATCATATCTTCTTTAGTCTCCCTTTTTCCTCTTTGTACATGAGCAAAATTTAATAACTTGGTTTTTTTAACTGGAGTTTTAATCAGTCTACAATTTATATGTCAAAACTATCTAAACTGATTTTCTCTAAGTTTATCCTCAATTGGTGTAATACTAATTTTCTCGCGAATATACTCATTTATCATTCTATCATTTCATATATATCCATATATTTATCTTAGCATCCTCATTTCTGTAATACTTATTTTTTTTATATGTTTTTTTTTATAGGCCAGCACTTAGCATTATATATCATCACTGATCTTACTATAGTTTTATAAAATTTAATTTTAAGTCTAGATAAAATTTTTCTATTACACAAATACACTAAAATTATTTCTCCATTTTATCTATCCTATTTGGATCTTACTAATAACACCATTAACTATTTCATCATTATTTTATATAATTTATTCACTAATTATTATATCACTAATATAAGTATTTTTTCTTAATTAAATATGTACTCAATATATTCAATTTTTTATCTACTAAGATTAAAATTTTTAAATTCTAAATTATTCCTCCAAAGCTTGAGTTTCACTTTAGCTCTCTCTTTAGTTGTATCAATAATGATAATATCATCTATGAAGAGCATACACCAAGGTACCTCATTTTGGATATGCCTAATCAAAGTTTTCATAATTAAAATAGAAAGGTACAGACTTAAAGCTGAGTATTGGTGTAATCCAACTATAATAGTAAACTCCTTAGTTAAGCATCCTTGTATATGAATACAGGTAACATCTTATTTATATATGTCTTTAATAACTTGGATATAAGCAGTATAGATCCCTTTTTTTCTAAAACTCTCTAAAATACTTTCCGTGAAACTTTATCATAAGCTTTTTCTAAATTAATAAAAACTAAATATAAGTAAATTTACATAGTATCATAAATTACTTATATAGTAAATTTACTTAGCATAAAACCAAACTGATTTTCTGATATCTTAGTATCATGATGTAACTTATATTCAATTACCCTATACCAGAGTTTTAAAGTATAACTAATTAATTTAATTCCTATATAATTGACTCAATTTTGTACATCATTTTTATTCTTGTAAATAAATATTAATTTACTTTTTCTTCTTTATTTGTCATTCTTTTATTCTTAAAATTATATTAAATAGTTTAGTGAACCAAAAAACTACTTCATCCCCTAAAAACTTCCAAATATTTATTGAAATATCATTCAATCCTACTGTTTTTTTATACTTTATTTTTTAAAATTTTTCAAACTTTAACTTTACTAATACATCAGATGTAATAATAAATTTTACTTTTTTTTGTGCTGAGTTCAAATCTTTATTGAAAAGCTGTTAAAAGTAACTCATTCATTTATCTTTGATATCTTCTTTTATGAAAAATACTTTTTGATCTTCATCATTAATATATTTTATTTGAGTTAAGTATTTAGTTTTTCTATTTCTTGCCTTTGTCATTCTATATATTTGTATTTCTCTTCTTTATTTATATAGTGCCTATCTTCTTATATAAATCCTCAGTAGCCGTATTCTTTATATTGCTAAATGCTTTCTTAGATTCTCATTGAACTACTTTATGTTTCTTTTACTTATCTTTATTCTTATTTTTAAACTAATTTTTATAATAAATTTTTTTCTTCTTAATTTTTTCTTATACATCATCTTTTCACCACTAAGCATCTTTAGTGTTTGAAATCATTCCATTGAATTCTCCGAACACATCTCTTGCCACCTTATGGATGCAATTAACAACCGTCTACATAAGATCAGTTTTCTCATTAATATTTTACTACCCACATTCTAGTACCTTCTTTTTAAATATATATATACATATGTTCTCATTCTTTAGATTTCACCATCTAGTCCGAAGATAAGTTTTTAGCTTATTATTCCTTCTCCAATACTTTATCTTAAAATCTAAAATTATTAATCAATATTGAGTAGTCAAATATTCACTTAGAATGACTTTACAATCTTTACAATTCAAACGATCTCGTTTTCTTATAAGAAAATAATTAATCTAAGTTCTTGAAGGTCTATTATTATAAATGATAATATGCTCATCTCTCCTCTTAAATAAATTATTAGCAATTATAAGATCATATATTAAGAAAAACTCTAAAATAATTTTACCCTTCTCATTTGTCTCTCCAAAATCATATCTATCATGTATGCTATTGAATTCTTCAGCAACACTCCACCACCAAAACTTCTCAACTTCACGCATACACTACTCAATCTCTCTTTTACAAACCACTAGTAAAAAAGCTTTTACAACATCTAATCTTGCCTCGAAGTGAACAAGATCAACCCTCTAATCAATTCTATAAGATTAGAATTTGGCACCCCTAATAGCTTGAAAAAAAAAGAAGAATTCGGCACCGCTAAGTCTACCCTTCAATCTTAGTTATAAAAAGGGAACAAAAACGGAGAATAGAAGTATGAGTGAAATCTTCTCATGAAGAGACTAATGGATGAACCTAGCGAAAGCTTGGATCCATTACTCTTAAAAATTTTGTTGCATCAGCTCTTTCAAGATTTGGGTGAAATACATCTAATCGACCTTGAAAACAACTCGTTGAGTAAATAAATATCAACCTTTAATCAATTATAACATTATTTATAGTCATTACAAATCTTAGCATTCCTTGGGAAATTAATCATTCTTTTTTGGAAAATAAAAGGGATAACATTTTAAAATGAGTTAAAGAACGAACCATTCATTCGACGATTCAAAAACTGAACCATTTTACACCTACCATATAAAGGATCGAACGTCCAGTGACATTAAATCGAACCGTATAATTACCTGGGAATGGATCATCCCTTAGTTCAGATGGTAAACTGCTACACGATAAATACAATCATCCTCTAACCCTTTTAAACCCTATTTAGTGCGAAAACCAAAATAATACTAATTTAAAAAATAATAATAATAATAATAATAATAATAATAAATAATTTATTAATTATTCTACATAAATTTTAATATAAAAAAAATATTATTTTACTTCAAATACTTAATAATTTTTAATAAAAATATCTATTTTATTTCACATTCTAGATCAAAATATTTAAATCGAGTATTTTAATTTAAAATATAAAATAAAATTAATTTTTTTACATTAAATTTTATTTAAAATAATTAAAAAAATTTATTTATTTATTATTATTATTATTATTATTATTTAAATTAGTACTATTTCAATACTGATTTTAGTCCTCACGCCAAATAAAATTTGAATAGACTATTTATTACTGTTGTCTGTTCTTTGAACGGGCCCAACAACAGGACATTTATTCTAATTCAAGCAATGACTAAAGGCTGAATGGGAATTATTCATTTACAGAGCCCGTAGGATGGCTTTCAGTCAATTTCAAGCGAGTCGACCTCAACTTAAAATTAAAATTATTATTATATATTTTATAACATATAAAGGGAAATTATACTGTAAACTTGAAACCAAACCCAAACAGAAAAATTCAGTTCAAATCTAATTCAGATCCAGTGAACATGGTGCACTTTCGATTCCTGAAATCATAGAATCGAGTATAGTCAACTCAGTTTTAATTACTCATGGAACCAATTCAAGTTGTACCCCAAAAACTATTACGACCAGCATAGATTAAAGCATCACTTAACCCAAAAATCTGATATAGAGGTCAAAAGCCCAATTCAATAGAAACCACCTGATGGTCACTGTAGCTTTCAGTTTAGTTCTAATGAGCATTGGGGAAGTAGGGATGAAATATAGAGGCCCTGAAACTTTCTTGTTGCCTGAACTTAAGTCTAATATTTTTCAGTACAACACATCTTCAATTGAGAAAACTTTTTGGTAGATTGTGATGTTAAAATTTACCTTCATAGCGAAAAGAAGAGAAATGACACAAAAATGGACATTCACAAAGTTAAATTTATTCTCAATTTCTTAAGTTTACAAATATACGCATTTAATTTCAGCTACAGTGAGCTTCCAACAGACATGCATCTTCAGGCCTAATGAGAAAACTTTATAAGAAATGTTTCACTTCATTACACTATCTTTAGAAGCCAGTGAGCATATTTCACTTGATATCCTATATAGAACTGTATTAAGCATGCAGTTTCTCCCTTTTTCATGTTAGAGATCCATAACCAGACTTTGGCATGCAGAAGTACAATATTCTACAAATGCATTTCAAAGAAGTAACCAAAGGGAAAAAGAAATATTATAGATTAAAATGATAAAATGTTGCAAAAAGAACATGAACCAGATACAGAGAAGCTTCAACAATTAGACAACAAGGTCATGACAGCATTGGGATTTCTGCCTTGAGCACATAATCATATACGATGATGACACAGAAGTAAATAAGAAAGAGCTCAAATCATCTAATCATTAAGGCCCTGTTCAACGCAAGGACCAAAACTAGAACCAAAATAGTACTAATTTAAAAAACAACAATAATAATAATAAATAAATTTTTTTAATCATTCTACACAAATTCTAATATGAAAAAATATTATTTCACTTCACATATTTAATAATTTTCAATAAAAATATCAACTTTATTTCACATCCTAGACAAAAATACTCAATTTTGGTCCTGATTTTGGTCCTCGCGCCAAACAGAGTGAGAGAATTTGTAATACATTTGACAGAAAATACAGCAGAAAACGAGAAGTGTTCAACACTATCTTACATGTTTTGGGGATAAACAACAAGATAGCATAAAACAGGTTGAAATACAATTTCAAATACTGAAATTTCAATTTTGCTAAGCTACCTTTAAATGAATCCAACATATCTCTTTCCATGTCCTAACTTGCCAATTAGATATCCTTGATTATGTAGGCAAAGTAAAACTTCATGAAAAAAAAAAAATTTCAGAGAACAGATACACGACCATTATGAGTTGCCAATTCACTTTAAAAGTACAAAGAAAACGCCTCAACTATTCTCTAAATGGCTTGTTAACGCCATCATTTAACAAATTCACAAGAAATAGGTCTTGGAATTCATATCCAAAGTGCTGGGAATTTTCAAATCTCGACAAACATGTAAAGTTAGTATCATTTGAAGAGTACTTACATTTTGTTCTCTATGCGCATCAGAGTTGACCCATAAAACCTAAAAGGTATCACCCTGTAATGAACTGCTCAACTGAATGCATCTTTCGGAAACAAGCAAGCACATGTGTCGAAGCTTACTCAATGATCATTGGTAGACATGGAACCTCGAAAACAGTTTCTACGGTTCATCTTCAATGCCTTAGGAGGTCTGTGCAGAGTGGTTAATTAACCTGGGATGGCTGTGCTCACCTTCATAAGTGACAATAAGCATGGAAGGGTCTTCCGAGCACCTCTCCACATGCTTCCTTGCAGGGCAGCCTCTCATGCTGCTACATTTATAATATCCCCTGAAAATAAATAGATTAGTTATATCAACCATATAATAAATGCTTTGGAGAATGGAGGTAGTAAAATGAATTGCAAGAATCATCAAGGAATACGAAATTTAAGTTGTTCTAGTCCTGTAGTAATGCGAGGTAACATAATCCAATACTCCTGCCTGATTTTTGCGAATCCCTGCACTTGACAGCAAATTGCCACAACCACGTAAATAGTGCAACGAAACTAAAGGAAGAAACATCAAATAAAATATTTACTCAAAGGTATTAACACAGCAAATGATAGAGAGGGGCTTTACCAAATACTTAAAATATCTCATTTGCAGTTATGCTTCAAGAGAGATCTAGTTCCTCAGCGAAAGCATGAATATAACATGTTTAGTTGAGCAGGAAGTAAACATTTTGGAATGTAACATTATGTAAACAACCAAGCAAATCAAACTCAAACCAAGCATGCCTACTTCTAATAGTATTTCTTACACTTTGGGCAAGGTGGCAGCTGGTTCAAGCAGATAATAATGTCTTGCAGGCAATACCAGCGATTTTAGCCATTCAAATGAGAATGATGCTTGAGCAGATAAACTAATGCAACAACATAAAAATTTCTAAGTTTGACACCCATACCCTTGAAGCAAAGTGGTTGGCTAAATCATAGATAAAAAGGGCCCAAAAAATAACAAATATAGCATGCACCACATGTAACAAGCCTGTAACTTTGATATACCTAGGATGGGGAGAACCCTTGATTGGTTTCTGTCCATACTTTCTCCAAGAGTACTCGTCTGGAGGAATATCGGCGAGCTTGTTACTAATGGCAGGCACCTTAATGGATCTCTTCACTCTCAGCTTCCTACAAAACCATGTGAGAGTAAAGAAGAGAATGTTTGTGGATATTACATAGCCAAAGTTTATAAGCATATGACTATATGTATGAAAAGCACATATATCTTTTAAGAACCCACCTTCGTTTTGAGCAGTGGCATCTTCCACTGCTCGAACATTTTCCACTCCCATCCTCAAGTTTACCAGTGCACTTTCTCCTTGAGCTTGGCTGTGGGTTTGATGGCTCAGATGATTGGAGTCCCCGAATCAATTGGAATGCTTTTCCATCCATCCCTGAGACACTCCCGCTCCCATCCATACTAAGGGATGACAAAAATGATCGTGTGGTCTGAGAGCAACTAGGGCTATCAAACTTGAGGTTTATGCTACCGCTATGGCCCCTTTTTAGCATTTCAGCCTGGAATTTCATATGCTGATGAAGCTGCAAAGCATGGTTTTGCTGCTGCTGCTGCTGAAGATATTGGATCTGGGAGGACAGTTGGAGAGGATACGGCGGAGCTGAATGGATTTGCGTGACTGGTCTGTTCTCAAGAAAGATCGTCGGATCCCAATCTCCCGTTCTAAGTAACAAACTAGGTTTTGCTGCTAAGTCGGCATCTAAGACGAGCTTGTGACTATTCGATGGAATCTGCTGGTGGGATTGCTTCTCTTTCCTCACTCTCGCATGCCCTACTCCATTATCAAGCAGCGCGGACAACTTCCTAAACATAGAAACAGCGTCCCCTGTCTCCTTTGCAACGTTTCTACGATGCTGGGCCTCATCCTCATATTTGGATGCAAGCAAGCTAAGAACTCTGTGACCGCTTTCCACAGCCGCTCTGTTCGTCGCTTCCATTTCTTCCATCCCAAACCAAAAGCCTCTCGCAAATTCACCAACCAAACCTCAAAGTCTCAGCAGCTGCTGCAGAGGGAGGAAATACTTGCTTTGTGGACACAGATGAAAAGAAAACCCATAATAGAGCAAAAGAACGCCAGTAAATTCCTAAGATCTTTTCAGTCGATCATAGGACAAAGATAATCGAAAACCCGTCTCAGAAAACTGGAAGATGATGCAATCTAGATTATGGTAAAGAGCCTTGAACGGTGGCAGAGCAAAGGCAGAGCAGGATTGAAGCGAGGAGGAGGACCAACCTAGGATTCCGGAGGGGCTAAACCCCAGAATTAGAGTACCGCTGTTGGCCATCTCGCCATGGAAGGCGTGAGGGTGGGGGATTGGAGCTCGGGAGGTGTGAAGGCGAAGACCCGACGCTGCAGAATATTTCTTCAGTCTTTTTCAGTAATTTACTAGTGCGGCATTAGAATACTGGAATTTTGAAAATTTTAATATTAAACAATTACATAAAATCACTGTTGGAAGCAAATTACTCAACAAGTTGCAAATAAATAAATAATAATAATAATAATTATTATTATTATTATGTTTATTCCACGTATATTTGCAAATACTATAAAAGGATAAAAACTCAATGATCCATCAAAATTAATTAAATTTTGAATTAAATCAATCAGATCTTAAATCAAAGTAGAATAAAATCAAATCAGAAACATTACAAAATAAAATAAAAAATTATTAATAAATAAAAATAACTTATTTTAATAAATTAACTTTTCATAATAACTTAAATGACTATATTAAATTTTTTATGAATTTTGTTATATTATTATTAAATGTAAATTAATTTTTTTAATTTATTTCTAATTATTAGATTAAGGTAAATAAAACAATTTAAATTAATTGAATAAATAAAAACATATTTATATTTAAAATTTTAACTGAAAATATGAAAATTAATAAAATTTATATCAATTTTAATTCGAATTGAGCTTGAATTAATAATAAATAAATCAAATTTAGCTCAAATCAGATCTAATTTTTTTGTTTATATTTTGAATTAAATTAGGATAAAATCGAAAATTTTCAATTTTATTTTGAGAAACAACTTAAAATCGAATCGTTAAACTGCTTAAACTACAAAGTATCCATTGTGCAACTTTTATGTTAATTCAGAATTTGTTTTTTGATAACATAAATTTTAGGGCAAATTACATCCAAGTTCTTGAGTTTAAAGGTTATTATCACACAAATTCACATTTTTTAAATTATAACATCGGGGTTTCTAGATTTTAAAAAATTATTATCTGAGTCTTTTTATTATTATTATTATTAAAAAATATTAAAATTACCATTATGCCATTACCCTCCCTCTCTCCGCCCGATCCAGCAGCCGCGCAGTCAAGCGTAGTCGCCGTGCGAC
>JAEMOT010002512.1:1075-12862 GCA_019297695.1 Apostasia ramifera | reverse complement strand
GCGAGGCCGTTGTCAGCCGAGCAGGGTGGCGCGATGACTGCGCTGCTGTCGGATCGGGTGGAGAGAGGGAAGGTAAAGGTATAATGATAATTTTAATATTTTTTAATAATAAAAAAATAAAAAAAGAGCCAGATGATAATTTTTTAAAACCGAGGGACCCGATGTTATAATTTTAAAAATATGAATCTGTGTGATAATAACCCTTAAACTCAGGGACCGAGATGTAATTTACCCTAAATTTTATAAAGCCTTCATAAAAAAAATATAAAGCCAAAATAATTAAAAGCATAGAAATATAAGTATTCCAGAAAATAAAAAGGTTTTCGAATGTGTATGTATTCTATTCAGTGATTTAATTAATCAAATTACATCTACTGGATAATTATTTTTTTTGCATCTACTGGACAATATTTTTATTCAATGAACAAAAAACTTTTTGAATTATATAGTTTACATGCTACTTCTTCTTAGTTTCTGCATTATAAAATTTTTAAATAAGTTTTTCTAATTTTTAAATTAAATAGATTAGTCTACTAATTTAATTAAAAATACAAATAATTTTTTTTTAATGACAGACATTACTTTTATAATAAAAAATATAAAAACAATTACCTTGAGAATATGGATGGATTAGGAGTACAGTCAAATAATTATCACTATTAAAAATATTTTGAAAATAATTATTTTTAGCTATAAAAATAATATATATTATTAAAAATTATTTATTTATATATTTAACCAAATTAATAGATAAATTTACTTAATTCAAAATTTAAAATGCCTTATATACACGTAAAGTCAAATAAAAAGTATTCAAATGCTATTTATCCCAAATTTTAGAGAAGCCAAGAGATGTCATATTTGTGAATTCCATCTTTCTAATGCTTTTTATTCGAGTAATATTCATTTACATATTTGATCAAAAATGTATTTATATTCATTAATATGGTTAAAGATACTCGAGCATGTTGTGATCATATTTTGTGCAGATTCATATTATTTAAATTATTTTTCATGTATTTATGTTTCTTAAATCATTTTATTAATATTTTTTATTAGTTGTTAGACTTAGTATTATCTTCACATTATATCATATTATTTAAATGTCATAATATCTAGATGTCATTATTTTAGTGACAATTTCATAATTTTTTTAGAAGATTATCTACATATATATCATCAAAACAAATAATCTGTTTCTTTATATAACATAATATTTTGAAATATTAAGCCAAACATACTCTTAGTTAAACTATGAAATTTAATTAAAATTATTAACATTATTTTTCTTTAGAGTTGACATACTCCCTCCCCTTCGTCTTCCTCATAATTCTCGAAAGCAAAAGGCAGAGCTCAGCCCCTAAGTACCTTCTTCTTCTTCTTGGCATCAAACAATCTTCTCCTTTTAAAAAGCTATGCATCTACTTTGGCAAACTCTAGGTCTTTTATTTTCTCTCATATTTTATTTCATACGTAGTAATTTTACTCACAAATATCCTACAGTATATCTCATTTATAGTAGTTTATACATTTATGTATGATGTTATATTAAAATAAAAAATATATAATATTGTATCTCAATATAGCAGTTTTATTCACAAATTAGCAATTTTGCTCATATATGTATCATATTTTATCTCAGGTGTACCAATTGTATATGTAGCATAATATATCTCATATGTAACAATTTTGCTTACCTATATATCATATTTTATCGCATATGTAGTAATTTTTGTGGATACTCCTAGCTAAAAAAATTATGAATAACAGCAAAATTTCCTCCCAAATAGACTATCCAAAATAATATTATGGTTTACTATTTTTTAAATATCGTCACTAACATCGTTGGTGCAAACAGTGATTTTTAAAAGTTTAATGTATTAAGATGTCCGATTGGGATAAATTTTTTAACGAGAGATGTGTAGGGGAGGGAGTGAGAGATGATGGCAATAGAAAGGAAGTCATTTAATTAGATCATTAGATTAAAATTAATAATTTACAAGGATCATATTAAAATAGTTTTGAATGCACATATACCTAATTGAAATAAAATTACTATAAATTGCACTAAGCCCTCTAAAGTTGGGAGGCCATTAAAACTTAGTTCTAACCTTTAGAAAAGTTTAACTTAAATTCCTAAGAATAAGATTTATGTTCTCTAACATTTCAAAGCAAAATAACACCATCAAAATCAATGTATATTACATTTTGCACTCTAATATTTTAAGATATTTTGAAAAGACCAGCAAGATGAATGCACTTTAGTTCATGAATTTGAGCTTTTTTTAATATTAAATAAATATTTTTGTTCGAAAGTGTCAAGCAAAAGGCTGAAGCCCTGTTTGGCGCGAGGACCAAAATCAAGACAAAAATAATACTAATTTAAAAAAGAACAATAATAATAATAAGTATTTTTTTTAATTATTCTACACAAATTTTAATATAAAAAATATTATTTTACTTCACTTACTCAATAAGTTTCAATAAAAATATTAACTTTATTTCACATCCTAGATCAAAATACTTGATTTGAATATTTTTGTTCTAAAGTATCGAGCAAAAGCTCAAGAGTTCATCTCAAAAATTATCTAAATTAAGAATTTTTAAAATTTAGGAGAATTTGAAATTTAGGAAAAATTTATATGCCATGTCATACAAATTTTAAATAACACATTTATATTCATAAATATGTCACCTCATAAATTTTAACATGAACTCATAAATAAATTTGGAATTATTTATAAATAAACTTGATCATAGTTATTTTTACAATAATCACAAGTTTAATATCAGTCATGACCAAACTCGATCCATTACAACAAGCATCAATGAGTTTATATCTGTAATTACTAAGCTTTTTGGGTAATTAATCTTAATCGATGCTACTTTAATTAATTTTTTTTATTCAGAATTAATGAATATAGTTTGAGAATTAATTAAATTGTACTGATAACAACAACAATAACAACTAAGACTTAATTCTACTATGTAGAGTTGGCTATATGAATCTTTTATTTTTATTGCACTCTATTAATTAATAAATTGTTTACTAAATCTAAGTAAGATCACTGGTTATTATATTTTTTTGTCTTTTTCTTCTTCCTTGAATATAGTTAAAATTTAATAACTCAATTTTTCTAATTGGAGCTTCAATCGACCTACTACTTATATGTCCAAATCTTCTAAGTTAACTTTTTCTACTTTTATTCTTAATTTGTGTAATATTAATTTTATCGCGGATATATTTATTTATTTTTTTATTTTTTTATTATTTTGTGTATATTCATATCTATTTTATAATCCATTTTTTTATAGTATTTATTTTATTAATATATATATTTTTTTGGGTCAATATTTAGCATTATATATAATTAATCTATAGTGATAATAGTTCTTTATTTACAATGTGAAAACTTTTGATTTATATACAAATATGATCGGAATATTTTTTTTTTATTTATTTTTTGATAAAACCGGAATATTTGTTTAATCTAAAAAAAAGTATGGTTTCTTTTTTTTTTCAGTTTTCTTTATTCAGCTTTGGCAGGGCGGGCTGGCTGAGTGGGGCCCAATCACAGGACCCGGAGTTATTCCCGCTGCCAAGGGAGCCGTTGGATCCAGCTGAGATCGTTCCTCGTTTAGCCACGTGGCAACGACTGTTCGCGGGTCACACGTAACGGTCGGATTGTTTGACCGAGGCAGCTTTGCTTTCTCCGACTGCCGCTGCCCTGCCGGTGGGCGGGTGGGGGCTACGTCTACGATACCTGCCGTTGACCAGAGTGGGACCACCACCTTATCGTCACGTAAGGTACACCTACAAAGTACACTCGCCAAAGCACCCGCCTTCCCATTGGCTGATCCCCAAAGCAAAACTACAACGTAAGTCACGTGATTTCGGATAAGTCTATACTTTTCATAATTCAAATTAAATTTGTATTTATCAAAACAAAATTAATTATTTACAAAGATTAATTTTAATATAATTAAAGTTAAATTTAAATTTAAAATATTTTTTTATTAAAAATTATATGTGATATAAAATAAAATTAATTATTATATTGAGATGTGTAAGAGATATAATATAAATTAGTTATTATATTAATATGCATGTAGAATGTGAAATAAAATTAATTTTTTTAAAAATAAGTATATAATATAAAATATAATTAAATTTTAATTTTAAATTTAATGTATGATGTGACATACTCATTTTAAATTAACTAAGAAGACATTTGATTTGTGATTATCTTGATATTATGTCATGTAATTTAGATGTCATCGTTTGACTAATAATTCTATAATCTTATAAAAAAATATTTATAAATAAATTAAATTAAATAATTATTTTCTCTAAATAATATACATAATATTAAGATAATATTTAAAAAATGTAATAGATGTATTTAGAAAATGTGTCTATTACCATTAAAATAATCCAAATTAGTTCAGTTACATGTCTCTAGACATAAATCTCCATTCATTTTAATCATGATCTGATGACCAAAAAAAAACATTAACAAGGGTTTAACCCATCAAAACTAATGAGATAAGCTGATGGCAGCCACTCATTATTTGTGTTAATGATCTCTAGATCACCTCTCTGTCTCAATTCTTTTAGGGATAATTACTTACATATCACATCATTTAGTTTTATTTATACTTTACATTTATTCTTAGTTAATTACGTTATGCACACACAAAATATTACAAAATCTTACATACACACACTTGAGTTAAAACTTAATCAAAATCTATTTGAAAAAAAAAATATTCTGTTAGTAAATCATTAAAATTATATTTTTACTCTTAATGGTTCATCTTTTTCTTTTCCTCAATACCGCACTAAAGCGTTGATTATCCTAAAATCAATTCACATTGCGGATGTCTCATTCCTTTGCCGTCACCTAAACATTAAGGTTTTAGGATTTTCACTCAAAATATATTTAAATATCCTTAAAATATAGTTAGTTCATTAAAAAATTATGATTACTTATTATAATAAAAATAAGTTAAAATGTGTGTATTTAAGATTGTATAATATTTTGAGTGTGCATAACATAATTAACTAAGAATGGATGGGTAAGACATAAATAAAACTAAATGGTGTGGCATGCAGATAATTATCCCTTCCTTTTATTTTCATTCAAGTATGTGGATGCGGTGGCGGAGCCAAGACCTTAGATCAGGAGCACAATAAATTATATAGAATAATATTATAAAATTTAAAATTATTTTAATTACAAAAATATCAAAAACTTAAAATTCTTACAAATAAAAATAATTTTACATAAACTTAAAATATAATAAAATGATATTACAATTAAGTTTGATGAGTTTTTATATTTTAAAAGCAATGCAAAATAACTTATTATCAACTTTATTAAATGCATCCATCTGAAAATGTAATTAATCAATCATTTATATAGAGATCACCCATTTAATTTTTGCAATTGATGTTTCACAATATTCATTACTGAAAAAATCTTTGTGTTTTCAATGGTAATTGGAAGAGTCAATGATAATTTTATAAGCAAATAAACTAATGATAAATAACATATCTATTTATTTATACCAATTTTTTAGCAAGGCTACTAATTTCTTTCAAATAAATAAAATCCCTATTATGATATTAATGTGCATATCAAATATATAATTATCCAATTTTATCAAGTTCTAAGAGATTAACTTGTACTCCACTTGAATTCAATGTAATTCAACGAATAGCTGCAAAAACATCACTATTTAATTTAAATTCATTGATATGTCACAAATCAGACCCTAAAAGAGCCTATTCTCTTAACATTGATCGATATAATATCAATTTTCGATTGAAATACATCTATATAGTAAGCATTAGATGTGTAATCAGAGTATTATGTCTAAAAACCTTCATATAGAAAAAAATAATATCAAATTGCATATAGTCTCTTAAAATATATTAAAAACTATGTGAATACTCAGACAATTGCTTGTATTTAGGTAAAATAACTTATTATGCCATGAATCGTACTCTAGATGCTTGTACTCCACTTGAATTCAACGTAATGCAATGAATAGCTGGAACAAAACCACTATTCAACTTTATTGATATGTTATGAATCAGACCCTAAAAGAGCCTATTATCTTAAAATTGATTGATATACTGACAAATAAATGTTGAATTATAGGTATTACATTAAAACACAATCAAATGTCCTTAATAGATTGCCAAATATCATTTTTCGACTGAAATATAATTATATAGCAAGCATTAGGTGTGTAATCAGAGTATTATGTTAAAAACCCTTCATATAGACAAGATTAAAGTCAAAATGCATATATTCTCTTCAAATACAATAAAAACTAATTGAATACTCACACAATTGCTTGTATTCAGGGAAAATAATTTTTTATGTAATAAATCGTACTCTAAATGCTTGTACTCAACTTGAATTCAATGTAATATAATGAATAGCCGCAAAAATATCACTATTCAACTCAACTGCATTGATATGTCATATATCAGTCCCTAAAAGAGCTTATTCTCTTAAAATTGATTGATATATTAACAAAAAGGTATATAATTATAGGTATTACATTAAAACGCAATCAAATGTCCCTAATAGATCGCCAAACATCAATTTTCGATTGCAATACAACAATATAGCAAATATTAAGTGTGTAATCAGAGTATTATGTTAAACAAACCATCATATAAATAATATTTAAGTCAAATTGCATATATTCTCATCAAATACATTAAAAACTAATTGAATACTCACACAATTGCTTGTATTCAGTCACTATTCAACTCAAATTCATTGATATATCATAAATCCGACCCTAAAAGAGTATGATTCATTACATAATAAGTTATTTTAACTGAATACCAGCAATTGTGTGAGTATTCAAATAGTGTTTAATGTATTTGAAGAGAATATAAGCATTTTGACTTTAATCTTGTCTATATGAAGGTTTTTTAACATAATACTCTGATTACAAACCTAATATTTGCTATATTGATGTATTTACATTGAAAATTAAAATTTGGTGATCTATTAGGGATATTTGATTGTGTTTTAATGTAATACCTATAATTACACATTTATTTGTCAGTATATAGATCAATTTTAAGATAATAGACTCTTTTAGGGTCGGATTTTTGATATATCAATGAATTTGAGTTGAATAGTGATGTTTTTGCAGCTATTCAATGAATTACGTTGAATTCAAGTGGAGTACAAGCATTTAGAGTTTGATTCATTGCATAATAAGTTATTTTAACTGAATACAAGCGATTATATGAGTATTAAATTAATTTTTATTGTATTTGAAGAGCATATATATAATTTGACTTTAAGCTTGTCTATATGAAGGTTTTTTAAAATAATATTCTCATTGCACACTTAATATTTGCTATATTGATGTATTTCAGTCGAAAAATGACATGTGGAGATCTATTAGGGACATTTGATTACGTTTTAATTGAATACCTATAATTACACATCTATTTGTCAGTATATAGATCAATTTTAAGATTAATAGAATCTTTTAGGGTTGGATTTTTGACATATCAATGAATTTGAGTTCAATATTGATATTTTTACAGCTATTTATTAAATTACGTTGAAGTCAAGTGGTGTACAAACATTTAGAATACGATTCATTGCATAATAAGTTTTTTTAACTGAATACAAGCAATTGCGTGAGTATTCAATTAGTTTTAATGTATTTGAAGAGAATATATGCAATTTGACTTTAATCTTGTCTATATGAAGGCTTTTTAACATAATACTCTGATTACACACCTAATGCTTGTAATAATAATGTATTTAAATCAAAAATTGATATTTAGCGATCTATTAGGGACATTTGATTGCGTTTTAATATAATACCTATAATTACACATCTATTTATCAGTATATAGATCAATTTTAAGATAATAGGCTCTTTTAGGGTCAGATTTATGACATATCAATGAATTTGAGTTGAATCGTAATGTTTTCGCAGCTATTCATTGAATTACGTTGAATTCAAGTAGAGTACAAGCATTTAGATTACGATTCATTGCATAATAAGTTATTTTAACTGAATACAAGTAATTGTGTGAGTATTCAACTAGTTTTTGTTGTATTTGAAGAGAATATATGTAATTTGACTTTAATATTATCTATATGATGAATTTTTAACATAATACTCTGATTACACACCTAGTATTTACTATATTATTATATTTCAGTCGAAAAATAATATGTGGCGATCTATTAGGGATATTTGATTAGTTTTAATGTAATACCTACAATTATATATCTTTTTGTTAGTATATCGATTAATTTTAAGAGAATAGGCTCTTTTAGGGACTGATTTATGAGATATAATTGCAGTTGAGTTGAATAGTGATATTTTTGTGGCTATTTATTGTATTACGTTGAATTCAAGTGGAGTACAAGCATTTAGAGTACGATTCATTACATAATAAGTTATTTTAACTGAATACAAGCAATTGTGTGAGTATTCAAATAGTGTTTAATGTATTTGAAAAGAATATATGCATTTTGACTTTAATCTTGTCTATATCAAGGTTTTTTAACATAATACTCTGATTACAAACCTAATATTTGCTATATTGATGTATTTACATTGAAAATTAAAATTTGGCGATCTATTAGGGACATTTAACTGTGTTTTAATGTAATACCTATAATTTTACATCTATTTGTCAGTATATCGATCAATTTTAAGAGAATAGACTCTTTTAGAGTCTGATTTATAATATATCAATGAATTTGAGTTGAATAGTGTTTTTGCAGCTATTCAATGAATTACGTTGAATTCAAGTGGAGTACAAGCATTTAGAGTTTAATTCATTGCATAATAAGTTATTTTAACTGAATACAAGCAATTATGTAAGTATTCAATTAGTTTTTATTGTATTTGAAGAGCATAAATGCAATTTGACTTTAAGCTTGTCTATATGAAGATTTTTTAACATAATATTCTGATTACACAACTAATATTTGCTATATTGATGCATTTCAGTCGAAAAATGACATGTGGCGATCTATTAGGGACATTTGATTGCGTTTTAATGTAATACCTATAATTACAAATTTATTTGTCAGTATATAGATCAATTTTAAGATAATAGACTCTTTTAGTGTCGGATTTTTGACATATCAAAGAATTTGAGTTGAATAGTGATGTTTTTACAGCTATTCATTTAATTACGTTGAATTCAAGTGGTGTACAAGAATTTCAAATACGATTCATTGCATAATAAATTTGTTTTAACTGAATATAAGCAATTGTGTGAGTATTCAATTAGTTTTAATGTATTTGAAGAGAATATATGCAATTTGACTTTAATCTTGTCTATATGAAGGTTTTTTAACATAATATTCTGATTACTCACCTAATATTTGCTATATTGATGCATTTCAGTCGAAAAATGATATGTGGCTATCTATTAGGGATATTTGATTTCTTTTTAATGTAATACTTATAATTACTCATCTATTTGTCAGTATATAGATCAATTTTAAGATAGTAGGCTCTTTTAGGGTCGGATTTATGACGTTTGATTCATTGCATAATAAGTTATTTTAACTGAATACAATCAATTGTGTGAGTATTCAACTAGTTTTTGTTGTATTTGAAGAGAATATATGCAATTTGACTTTAATCTTGTCTATATGAAGGTTTTTTAACATAATATTCTGATTACTCACCTAATATTTGCTATATTGATGCATTTCAGTCGAAAAATGATATGTGGCTATCTATTAGGGATATTTGATTTCTTTTTAATGTAATACTTATAATTACTCATCTATTTGTCAGTATATAGATCAATTTTAAGATAATAGACTCTTTTAGTGTCGGATTTTTGACATATCAAAGGATTTGAGTTGAATAGTGATGTTTTTACAGCTATTCATTTAATTACGTTGAATTCAAGTGGTGTACAAGAATTTCAAATACGATTCATTGCATAATAAATTTGTTTTAACTGAATATAAGCAATTGTGTGAGTATTCAATTAGTTTTAATGTATTTGAAGAGAATATATGCAATTTGACTTTAATCTTGTCTATATGAAGGTTTTTTAACATAATATTCTGATTACTCACCTAATATTTGCTATATTGATGCATTTCAGTCGAAAAATGATATGTGGCTATCTATTAGGGATATTTGATTTCTTTTTAATGTAATACTTATAATTACTCATCTATTTGTCAGTATATAGATCAATTTTAAGATAATAGACTCTTTTAGTGTCGGATTTTTGACATATCAAAGGATTTGAGTTGAATAGTGATGTTTTTACAGCTATTCATTTAATTACGTTGAATTCAAGTGGTGTACAAGAATTTCAAATACGATTCATTGCATAATAAATTTGTTTTAACTGAATATAAGCAATTGTGTGAGTATTCAATTAGTTTTAATGTATTTGAAGAGAATATATGCAATTTGACTTTAATCTTGTCTATATGAAGGTTTTTTAACATAATATTCTGATTACTCACCTAATATTTGCTATATTGATGCATTTCAGTCGAAAAATGATATGTGGCTATCTATTAGGGATATTTGATTTCTTTTTAATGTAATACTTATAATTACTCATCTATTTGTCAGTATATAGATCAATTTTAAGATAATAGACTCTTTTAGTGTCGGATTTTTGACATATCAAAGGATTTGAGTTGAATAGTGATGTTTTTACAGCTATTCATTTAATTACGTTGAATTCAAGTGGTGTACAAGAATTTCAAATACGATTCATTGCATAATAAATTTGTTTTAACTGAATATAAGCAATTGTGTGAGTATTCAATTAGTTTTAATGTATTTGAAGAGAATATATGCAATTTGACTTTAATCTTGTCTATATGAAGGTTTTTTAACATAATATTCTGATTACTCACCTAATATTTGCTATATTGATGCATTTCAGTCGAAAAATGATATGTGGCTATCTATTAGGGATATTTGATTTCTTTTTAATGTAATACTTATAATTACTCATCTATTTGTCAGTATATAGATCAATTTTAAGATAATAGACTCTTTTAGTGTCGGATTTTTGACATATCAAAGGATTTGAGTTGAATAGTGATGTTTTTACAGCTATTCATTTAATTACGTTGAATTCAAGTGGTGTACAAGAATTTCAAATACGATTCATTGCATAATAAATTTGTTTTAACTGAATATAAGCAATTGTGTGAGTATTCAATTAGTTTTAATGTATTTGAAGAGAATATATGCAATTTGACTTTAATCTTGTCTATATGAAGGTTTTTTAACATAATATTCTGATTACTCACCTAATATTTGCTATATTGATGCATTTCAGTCGAAAAATGATATGTGGCTATCTATTAGGGATATTTGATTTCTTTTTAATGTAATACTTATAATTACTCATCTATTTGTCAGTATATAGATCAATTTTAAGATAGTAGGCTCTTTTAGGGTCGGATTTATGACGTTTGATTCATTGCATAATAAGTTATTTTAACTGAATACAATCAATTGTGTGAGTATTCAACTAGTTTTTGTTGTATTTGAAGAGAATATATGCAATTTGACTTTAATATTGTCTATATGATAATTTTTTAACATAATACTCTGATTACACACCTAACATTTACTATATTATTGTATTTCAGCCGAAAAATGATATGTGGCTATTTATTAGGGATATTTGATTAGTTTTAATGTAATACCTACAATTATTGTTTTATTTGAAGAGAATATATGCAATTTGACTTTAATATTGTCTATATGATGATTTTT
>JAEMOT010002509.1:93372-109146 GCA_019297695.1 Apostasia ramifera | reverse complement strand
AATTGATATTTTTATTGCAAATTATTGTGTATGTGAAGTAAAATAATATTTTTAATATTAAAATTTTTATAAAATAATTTAAAATTTTATTTATAATTATTATTATTGTTTTTTAAACTAACACAATTTTAATCTTGATTTTAGTTCTTGCGCCAAACAAGACCCGCATTTAATTCTGTTTGTAAGTGTGATTTACTCCCTTGAGACAATAATAATAATTGTGTTTGTATTTCATAGTCTAATATTATTTTTTTTATTTTTTCATTTATAATCAAACTTCAAAATTACATCATAAATATTAATAATTCAATGGGTCTGTTTGTTTGTAAGGTTAAATTTAATAAGGTTAAAATTAAATTTGAATAGAGATATTTTTTATTGAAAGTTATGAATGATGTGAAATAAAATTAGTTATTATGTTAGGATATACGAGAGATGTGATATAAGTTAGTTATTATTTTGGAAATGTGTGTAGGATATAAAATAAAGTTAATTTTTAATATTAAATTTATGTGTGATGCGATATACCTAGTTAAAATTAAATCAGGTTAATTTTTAATAGCCAAACAAATAAGACCTAGAAGTTTTCAGATAAACGACAGTTCAACACAATTTAACTCGAATTTAATCAAAGTTTCAGGTCATATTCACTGGAATCAAACCAAAAACTTAAAACAGTTCAACTACAAACCTAAAATTTCATATTGTAACTATAAATTTTAGCTGACTATCATATTATACTAGTTAATTTTTAAATAGATAAATTGCATCTAAGCTTGTAAAATCTTAAAAATTTTATTTGCTTTCTCGTATTTTAAATCATAATATTTAGTTTGGTTCAATGTTATCTTGATGTTATGTTACGTTATGTTATCTAAAAATAATAATTATTTAATTTAATAATATTTATAAATAATTTTTGATTAAATTATAAAATTTTTAGTTAAAAAATGACATCTAGATGTTATGATATCTAGATTACATAACATGATAATAAAATAACAACGAACTAAACGCTTTCTTAGATTTTTGAGATTTTAAGATTTTGATATTAGTACATGAAATTAATGATTTAACTGTGGTTAATTATAGTATTTATTAATATTGATTTAAATTAAATATAATATTATAAGTAAATAAAAAAGATTGTATGATAGAAAAAATTATCAAAATATGATTTAAAATCTATTAATTATCTTGTAAAATTTATTGAATAGGGGTATTTATGTAAGAAAGCTAGGGTTTCTTAGGACGGCATCATATCGAGACCAGCCGCCGCGACCGTGGTCAGTTCGAGGTTCTCTCCTCGAGGAAACGAGCAACAATGGTAGGTCTTTCCTGCGAAAGCGCGATTCAGAGTGGTTTTTCCCTTTTTTTTTTTGGAGTTTGGTATGCTTCTATTAGGTTCTTGCTATTGATTTTACTGAGCTCGAAGATCTAAATGTGACGAGACTCTTCTGATTGATAATCTTTGAAGACCGTCAATTACAAATCCAGCGGGCTGTGCTCTTATTTTCGGTTTCTATTGTAATCGGATTTTTTTGTGTGTTGAAAATCCAGCTTCTTTGAGCTTTTCATTGAAATCTCAAACTTATTTCGTGAATGAAATTGCACATTCGACATTACTATATAGTCTTTTCGTAGACTACATGTATTCGGGTTCAGGTATAAAGGTAATGGTGAGATCTTTAATACTTTTTTTTTGAAGTTTTTATCTTGGAGTTGTAATTGCTGTGATGGGTTTTCAGGTTGCATTTCGAAACTGCCATGATTGTGCACTTATGGATGTTGGAAGTTTTGGTATTCTTTTTGTCTATACTTGTCACAATGGTTCTATAGTGAAAGATGATTCTTTATGTTATCATCTGAAATGTAAATGAAAGATGTATTGCCTTTCCCTTTTTCATGAGGCTCTTGAGCAATTGCAACTTGAAAGTGAGACAGAATAGACTTGTTCAGCCCTGCAGCTGTAGATTAGTTTCATTTTTGAATATGATGCCATCTTGACATTATTTACTTTCAGCAAATCAGCTGCTGAAATTTGATGTTTATAAAATGCATTGTAATTAATGTTGGCGAGTGATCCTTATGAGGATGAGGAGTTAATAAGGATTGTCGAAGAAAGCTTCTCGAAGAAAGTTGTTACCGGAGAAGGCCTCATCGAAGTTCCACAAGCATTGACCATAGAAGTTTTATTGGACTTCTCTATTAAAGTTTTGAGTTCAAGGTTCAAGCTTTGGTTTGGAAACCTCGAAGAAAGGAGTGCCATGAGCGAAGAATTTGGAGCTAGTATTTGGACCTTTGCTTAAAAGAAAACTCAATTGAAGTGAAACTTCATTGGCTAGAATGGGGTTTGGCAAACTTTGTTCAAGAAAGTTCTCAAAATCTATTCATCGAGAAGAAACTACCTCATCGAATTGAATGTGTACTTCTAAAATGGCCATAAAATCTCAGGCAATTATGAGGAGTGGCCACGTAGACCCACCAGATAGTTGTTGAACAAAAGCTACTTGGGTTGTGCATTAAACAACTCAAACTCAAAAGTCAAATTGAATAGCTTAATTTGGTTTCATAGTTTGGTGGTTTTGTCAATGGTTTCATATTTTTAATTAATTTGGTTATTTGGTTTATGTTTGGTTTCATAGTTTTGGAAATCGGACCAACTAAATTAACTGATTATATCATAAAGCATAGGATTGTTGTTTATTCAGTTGTTCTTGATATCGAAAAAGGTTTGTAGTTCTCCATGCCTTTCAGAACCTCCACTCTTGAAAATGGCCTCTAACAAACTGCTACATATTTTCTCCCCATCTCCTAATTGTCAGCTCAATTTGTTTCTCTTGAGTAGTTGATTTTGGTAAATGCAATACGTTATTCTTTATTTTGACGTATTTTGCGTTATCCTTTGGTATCTCTTAATCACTTGATCTAATCAATACTTCTCTATTTACTTTCATGAATATGTATGTTTAATGCAATGATCACTAGCTTGTCTTCATTAATAGATCTTGAAGTCTTTAAATAAACTATTGGTAAATTTTGATCATTTGCTGTTGAGTTCTTGAAGTCCAAAAATCGCCATAAGGAATCATAGTGGAGCTCTATAGATCATTTCATATTCTGATTTCTACCAAAATTTATACATCAACGTTAGTCTTACTTGCAAAAACTATAGAAAAAATTTAATTTAGTATTGACTTTTTTCCTCATCGGATGGCCAGTCTTGTGTAGATAGTCCTTTCTTGGTCCAAGCTACCTTCTCAATATGAAACCAAACCAAACAGTGATCTGCAAGGATTTTTCGCCTCGCACGTGGGAAGTTCGTGGTTCTCGCCTCGAAGAAATCAGCAGCAATGGTAGGTCGTTCTGCGCGAGTGCGATTCAGATGGATTTTTCCTTTTATTTTTCTTTGAGCTAGGAATGGTTCTGTTAAGTTTTTGCTATTGAATGGTCGTTCTTTGAGCTAGGATTTTTCCTGGATGTGCTCTTGTTTTTGGTTTCTATTGCAATTGGATTTTTTTGTGTGTGTTGAAAATCCATCTTATTAGAGCTTTTCAACGAAATCTCGAACTTATTTCGCGAATTAATTTGCACATTCGACACTACAAGATAGATTTTTCGTAAACGACATTTATTCGGTTTCATGTTATGAAGGTAATGGTGAGATCTATCTACAATACGTTTTTTTTTAAAGAAGTTTCAATTTAGAGTTGTAATTTCTGTGGCTGGTCAATGAATCTATCCAAACCTTTTTTAGATTGCATTTGTCTATAGTGCAAGATGATTCTTTATGTTATCATCTGAAATGTAAATGAAACATGTATTACCTTGCCCTTTTCTATGTGACTCTTGAGGAATTGCAAGTTGAAGGTGAGATAGAATAGATTTGTTAAGCTCTGCAACTGTGGATTAGCTCCATTTTTGAATATGATGCCATCTTGACTTTCTTTACTTTCAGCAAATCAGCTGCTAAAATTTGATTTTAATAAAGTGTGTTGTAATTAATGTTGGGGAATGCTCCTTATGAGGATGAGAAGGAAATCAAGAAGGATCGTCGAAGAAAACTTCTGGAAGAAAGTTGTTACCAAAAAAAGCCTTGTCGAAGGTTCAACAAGCGTTGACCAAAGAAGTTTTGATGGAGGACTCAATCAAAGTCTTTTGTCCACGGTTCATGCCGAGGTTTGAAAACCTCGAACAAAGAAGTGCCATGAGCGAAGAATTTGAAGTCTGTATTTGGTCCTTTTGCTTAAAAGAAAACTCAATTGAAGCGGGTTTCGGCAAACCTTGTCGAAGGGAGTTCTCAAAATCTATTCATCGAGAAAAGACTTTGCTTTTAAAATGGCTAGTGAATCTTAGGCGATTATGTGGAGTGACCATGTAAACTTGCTAGATAGTTGTGTAGCAGAGGCCACTAAGGGTGTGCATTAATCAACTCAAACCTAAAAATCAAATCGAACTACTTACATTTGGGTTGTTTGATTTGGTTTAGAATTTGGCGGTATGGTCATTGGTTGCATATTGTTTGAATTAATTTGATTATTTGGCTTAGGTTTGGTTTCATAGTTTTGAAAATCGAACAGACCAAATTAAATGATTATATCATAAAGCATAGGTTTGTTCTTCAACCAGTCGTTCTCTTTATCATGTAGATTGGATAATTTTTCATGTTGCATTAAGTAGAAATAGTGAAAAAGTCAGAATTTGTGATCTGGAATGTAGCGGCTAAGGATTGAAAGATGAAAGAGAGAGGAAGAATAAAAATAGAGGTCCGACATTTATCACCATACGCCTTAGCTTTTTCATCTTAGAATTTAAAATCAATTCAATTTCATGATTCAAAATTCAAATTTTATAAGCCAAATTGATAATTTTTATTTTAATCATAGGGAGAGAAAATATGTACAAACTCCAGACTTATAAATAGAAAAGCCTCCAACACAACTCTAACTGACAAGGTGAGACTGAACAAAATTAATTTTAAAATTTATATAAAAAAGCTAATTTTAAATTAAATAAAATTTAATTTAAAATTTATATAAAATCTATTTTTTAAGTAAAATCTTAAATTCAAGCGAAGATTATCTAATAGATAAGTATTTTTAAATTTAAACAAATTGATTTATTTAAATAGGTTCAACTAGTTATAACTAAATTGACTCAATTTAATTATTGACTCAATTATCTAAATAAGGTTTATTCCAACCAAATAGGGATCGTAGAATTGACTTTGGTGTGCCCATAATAAAAGCGACCATAACAGCTTCTATAGTTTCCCCTGTACTAGTTTGTGTTTGCTGTTTCACTTGCATGTCATTTTTGTTAGCAGTCTAATAGATTTTTTGTCTACCTGACATTTTCGGCAGAACAATTTTGATTTATTATTATGAATGATCATATGTTGGGGTTATTAGATCAGTTTTATATAAAAAGAGAAAGAGGAAGACCAACAAAGACATGGCGAAAAACCACAAGGACCTTATATATTTGGAACTAAATGAGCAATTATTATTTGATAGAGTGCAATGAAAATAATGAATTTATGTAGTCTATCCCACCTACTTAGGTAAAAGTCCGGCGATGGTTGTTCTTGTGTTCTAAATGATAATATATTTAAAATAAATAACATTATATTATTGTTTAACCACATAATTCAGTATATTATTATTGTGGGTCCCAATTTCCAGGCAATCATTTTGTTTTGATAATATATTTTGTCTTGAACTATATTATTTGAAATAGTTAAATTAAATTACAAAAGACCTAATATGGATCATTATCATATTTTTATTATTTAAATTTACTAATCAAACAAATTAAGGTATTTATGAAACCAAGCTAATCAAGGTTCATTTTATTGGTTTGGTTGTTGGTTTGTAATCTTATTTGGTCAGTTTAGTTTATTTAACAATGAGTGATTCAGTCTTTAGAGTTTTTTCGTCGCTGTTGTCTTCGTTAAAGAAGAAGAAAACGAAGGTGTTCCTGTGTCACCTAAGTCTTAGGTGATCCCAGTACATTTTTGATAAGTTATTGATGATCCACTTAAAACAAATCCTATTAATGTTAGTCTTCTAGTTTGCGGCAATTGTGGGTTCTTAGATTTCCTGCTTATGTTGTAGACGTTACATCTAAAAAGTGGGTTTCTGCATTTTTCTCTTCTATTCTGCAATTGAATTTCGTAGTTGAAATCTTAGCAGTTCTCAACCTTTGTTTCAATGTTATTTCTTTTGACAGTTTCAGTATTGTTTTTTCTGCTGGCGTCCCCAGCAAATAATTTTCTTTGTGCTATGAAACTCTGATTTTTTGTAATGAACATTTGCAGATTTGATTTTGATATTTTTCAAAAAAAAAAAATACTTCTGAACTTGCTGATTATATTATAGTCCCTGCAGCTGTAATAACCAAATGAAAGTATTGATTGTTCTGTAGGCTCAAAAGCAATTCTTTGTAAATTTTTTTTTTCTTGCTGGTTTTGTGATGTGCAAGCTTGCTGTTTTGTTGTATAGCCGAAGCAGATTCATGAGATCAAGGATTTCCTTCTCACAGCTAGAAGGAAGGATGCTCGCTCCGTCAAGATCAAGCGGAGCAAGGATGTTGTGAAGTTCAAGGTCAGATGCGCTAAGTACCTGTATACTCTTTGTGTGTTCGACTCGGAGAAGGCTGATAAGCTCAAGCAATCTCTCCCTCCCGGTAACTTCCCTACTTTCCTAGACGTCTCTTAAAAAACATTCTGTTTCTGCATATTTTTATGCACTTTCAATCTACTATGGAGTTATATGAATATAATGCTATGGATAAATATTTACATGCAGTTGAATATGACAACAGTGGGTTGCAATTGACCTATTATTACTGCTAATTGCATTAAATATTTTAGGAAAAATTTCACTTGTGTTGATTCATCCTGTTTTCACACAAGTTTCTGTTATCTTGAATCTTTTCTCATAAGAGTTTTGGCATATGCTTGTAATTGCCTGCATACCCTTTTGACCTATTATCCTTCCCTCTCCCTCGCTTGCTTCCTTGCTCCAAAAAACACACACAAAGTACATAACCAAATTTTCTCCCGCCATAGTTTAATCATGGTAAAGGATAAACGGATCACGTAGAAATGAAAATTGAGAACCCTTCTCAACATCCGCGCTTAAATTTTCTCTCACCAATCGAAATGAAGCACATAGAAAGGAGATTGAGACAGGGGAACACTGAGCAAGGGTTGGCCAACTGGGCAATTAGTGAAATGATAAGTGCATAAAAATGTTGGAAACAATATGCATGAAGCAATTAAAAAATCATGAAAAGCATGCTAAACCTCAGGCATGAATATCTATGTTCATGCCATGACTACAAAGGTATGCTTCTCGAAAAAAAAAAAAAAAAGGAAGAAGACTACGGAGGCTACTAAACTGATCTCTCTTATTTGCAGGTTTGGCGGTTCAAGAACTTTGAAGATGAGAGTTTAGTTTCTTTATGGTACTGAGTTCTTGCTTCTTTGTTTCTTTAGGATTTATTACTTCCTGGTCCTCCACCATTATCTTGAATTGAGTTTTGAGAGCTTTCTCATGCTTGTCGTGTTTTATTGAATGAATCATTGTTGAATAGTATCTCAATCTATTTTGGAACTCCATCAAATTGGATAAATTGCAAACAGGTCCTAGCTTGGTTTAGTACATTTTTAAATTAACCAAACAGTTCTTTTTAAGTTTATGAATGTGTGCAAATAGATCTTGTTGCTGTCATAGCAGCTAACCCCAATGCGAAAGATCTAGCTAGATGTGGGGTCAAATTAGAGTAACCTGTTTGTAATTTATCCTATAAACAATTCTCAGTTATAAAATAGAACATGACGGTTCAAAATACTCAAAAAAAGTATGGCTCAAGCTCAAGTTCAACATCAAGCTCAAACAATTTTCATTATAGCATCTCTTATAAAATACAGCTTAAGATCAATTGCTCGTACTCAAATGCGGGCTCGACTCAATCTAGTTTTCGATTTCAGTTGAGCTAGAATTGACATCGTCAGAGTTCTTAGCAGCTCATTTGAACTCTGCAGGGGAGTCTGGGAGAGAGAGAGAGAGAGATTTAGGAGTAAAATTGAAATTTATGAAATTAAATAATTGATTATTTTCTAGATCCTGAGAAAATTATTATTTAGGATGTTTTAGGTAAGAATTGTAGTGGTAAGGATGAACTTTTTGAGATTTTTTTAATAATTGATCATGTACAGAATTCTAAGCAAGAGCTTGAGCTATGGATTTGTTACAGCTAATATAAATCCTTGTACCTCTCTTTTGTGCTCTCTTCTGCCTTGCCCTGTCTCTCGTTTTACCTGATCTTCACTTTATTTCATAGGAGGTGCATCATCATATGAATCTTTGATTCATTTCAAATAGCAAAAAAAAATATTTTTCAGCATAATATTAAATTAATTTAAAGTGGAATAGTATTTTTTTTAATATATCAAAATTTGAGTGTTTGGTATGGAGTCACATTTTTAGGTTCTTATTTTCATTTTAAGTCGGCGGATTGTAATGGGCATCCTTGTATAAATCAATACCCGTTTCGCTTTGTTTGATGGGTTCGATTTGTCTAAACTCATGGTCATCTCGAGAGTCGAATTTTATGGTTCATTTTCATCCTATTTGAACAACTCTGAATACAAAATTTCAATTCCTATTTTAACTACAGATAAAACCAAATTAGAGGCCAATTTGCAATAAGAGTGTATGATTCTCATGAAGGTCGCCTTGATTTATTAGAATTATCTGTGGGTAGTGTTTATTCAGTAAATATTTGGCTAGATTAGCTAATTATTTAATGGTAATAAGCGTTTTGATTGGAGGCTAAGTTTCTATATGGTTTGGAGCTCATTTTAGCCATGATTATTTTTTATTCTCAATGCATAAATTTTAATATAAAAAATTTATTTTATATTACATTCTACATAATTTTAATATATATGATATTTAATTTAATATTATTTTTTTAATAAAATAATTAGAGATAATTTTGATCATGATTTGACTTTCAAAATAGCCTCCAATGTGCTCTAATTATTTTATTAAAAAATAAATAAATATAATATATTAAAAATTATGTAAAATATTATAAGAAATAAATTTTTCTATTAACATTTATGTATTGAGGGTGAAAAATAATTTTTTTTTAATGAAATAGTGTGAGATTATTTTAGTCATGATTATGAGCAAAATGACCTGCAATTAAATAAGGTTTAAGGGTTCATTTGATTTGAATAAAATTTTGTAATGAATGGTATACTTTGAAATACATGCATGATATTAAGAGTTGAATAAGACATAAAATAAATTTGGTAATTATTTTGAAAATTGTATTATAAAAGGTAAAATAATTTTTATATTAAAATTTATGAGAATATGATGTTAAAGATTTTTTTTTAATTATTTAAAGTGAGCATGGAAAACTTTTTAGCTATTTTAGCCTTGTAATATATCAGATATCAGTCATTTTAGATAAGAGGTAATTTGGTTTTAAAGTGGTTTAACTTTTTTTTTTTTTTTTTTTTTGAGATTAGAGAATATGTTATGCGATCAAAAGTCCAAATATTATGATTAGCTTTGCTGAGGATTTTTTTTTTTTTTATAGAAATAAGAGTACTTTTGGTAAAACTAAATAGGAATATTACAATCTTTGGCTAAAACATGAACAATAAAAGGGGGCAATCCTTTGTCCACATGGCTGATTCATCTATGGCTAAAGAGTGGCGAGTTAGGCCGCGAGCAATTTCATGTTCTTTTCTCTTTGCATGAACTATAATGTAAGAGTTGAAACTTCTTCGTTATTATTTTATGTTGTCAATGCACGACTAACTAACATAGAGTTCGTAATTTATCTATGAGCTTGAATTAATATAGAGTGTATCTCCTTCTAGTATAATATTATTAATTTTATAATCTTTAGCTAATCTTATTGCTTTACTTGTTGTAATGCATGCAATGTCAAAAGAGTTCATGAAATTTCTTTTTTTTTTCTACTAACATCGCCAAAGGACTGTGTATTGAGCCTCAAATAGCCACCCTGATACCGCAACAATTTTTGTGAATATCTATTGCCGCGTCAAAATTAATCTTTAAGAAGTAGGGAGGGGCTACCAATGGTTGTTTGTAGTTAGAAAAATACTATGCAGCTGTAATAACTAACTCATGAATTCACAGATCAGTTATTAGAGATGTGTAGTAAGACTTTCATATCTTTTAACAGCTATAAATGAGGCTATTAACTTGGCTCAAATATCGAAAATCAATCTAGAGTTGAATCGTAAATTGGATCGAATAGAAATCAGTTTGATCCGAACGAGCCGATTAACAAGCTGTTTTTATGGATCGAAATTTTTATCAACCTTGAGTCAACATAGGATTGAATCGAACTAGCTTAAAATTATATCTATTTAAAAAATAAATATATGTATATATAATTCACTTCAGTATTTTTCTATTGATTGTAAATTTTTTTTTTCTATTTCTAATCATTAGATCAAAATGAATATCATAATTTAAGTTACACAAAATATTTTTATCAAAGATTTGAATTGAAAAATAAAAAACTAATTAAAAGTCAAATTAGCTTTGATTCGAATCAAGATTAAATAAAATTCTTTTCGTTTATATTTTGGATAAAATTGTCTTTAAATAAAAAAAATTTTAATTCAATTTTGAGTCAAGTGGGAGCCATCGAAATCAAATCATTAATTGCGCTATAAATTCTGTAGATAATTGAACATGAGCAAATTGGTTTTCTGCTCAGATATTTTTTTGGCCAAGATTGAATTGAAATTATTGCATGTGGACAACATGAATGTAATCATAAAATTGACAGTTATTCCTTCTCTTCTTTGCAAAGTTTGAGTAATATTCCATTCTGTAATGGAAGAAGAGGGGATAGATATAATTGTGCCCTTTCTCGGATGTTAAACTTCGTGCCATCTTGACAAAAGAGCAATAAGTAATAAGTAGGGCGGCTAACGATTCGATCTCGAGCAGATCGACTCGGCTCAAGTTTGAATTGAAAACTTTCGATTTGATCTCAATTTGATCCAAAGAATGAACGAGGAGAGTTCGATCTGAGCCAAAATTGATACAATTTTTGGTTAATATTCAATCTTTTATTCAGATATTATGTATAAATATATTTGTTCATTCAATCATCTTAAACTATAGCTATTCGTTTTGATCTATTATTTAAGGGTAAGGGTAAATAACATCTAGATCCCTCTAGTTTACTCGTATGGGAAAATGGGTCTCTCGAACATTCAAATGTAGCAAACTGGTTTTCAAGTTTGATGAAATATGCAAGTAGGTCCTTCGGCTGTAACAGACGTTAGAAATCACTCTTTCTCTCCTCCCAATCATCGCGCACGGGCGACTCCGTCGGACCCCGGCAACTGCGCGGCATGTGCGACCCACCGGGCCGCGCGGCCGCCAGTGGGTCGCGCCGGCGTCGCCCGTGCGCAGGGATCCGGAGGAGAGAGAGAGGGGCCTCTTTCTCTCCTCCCGATCCCCTCGCACAGGTGACGCCGCAGCCGCGCGGCGTGAGTGACCCACCAGCAACCGCGCAACACACGCGCTGCCACAGGAGAGAGAGGTTACGCCCGTGCGCGGGATCGGGAGGAGAGAGAGAGGTTACGCAGCTGGTGGGTCGCACACTACGCACAGCCGCCGGGGTCTGGCGGCGTCGCCCGTGCGCGACGATCGGGAGGAGAGAGAGGGAGATTTCTAACGTCTGTTACAGTCCAAGGACTTACTTGCATATTTCATCAAACTGGAGGATCAGTTTGCTACATTTGAATGTTTAAGGGGCCTATTTGCCCATACGAGTAAACTAGAGAGACCCAGATGCTTTTTACCATTTATTTAAAGATAAAAATAAAAAAATAATTTACAATAAATACAATTTAAATGATTGTAGAGAAAATTTTAATGAGAGTCTAATAAAGCTTTCAAGTAGACTATTGAAGAAAACTATATATATAATATTTTTTGTTTGTCTAATTAATCTGATTTCGAGCCATCTCGATTCGATCCTATGCCGGCTCAATATTGGATTGATAAAAGTTTTGAGCCAAAAAGACGGCTCGTTAGTCAGTTCATTTAGATTGAATCAAACTCGATTCGATTCAAAATTCGATTCAAGTTTTAAGCCGTCTTTCTTCGAGTAAAATTAACAGTCTTAGTAAGAAGAATGGCACAATTAAGGCTGAAAAAAATACCTAAAATTTGAAAACAGAGTTAGAACTCACTTGCATCTTATTCAGTTCAAATCCAACTGATTTTCTTATAACTCGAAATTAGCTCATTAAAAAATTTTGATTCAACTCGTAATCAACTCAATATCTATATAATTTACACTATAGGCTTTTCAAATATATATTAAAATATTATATATACTTGTATATACGATATAAAATATATATTAAAAAAATTTATATATAAATAAATATATAATACATGTATATAAAAATTATGAAAGATTCAACTCGAAATCAATTAGATTTTAATTAATTCAATTTAAATTAGTAGTTGGCTTGAGAGGAATTTTTTAAATTTAGTTCTTTCGCTTAATTTTGAACATATAAATTTTAAGTTTTTTTAAAATATCGTATCAATAAAAATGATGTAGATTACATGTACGATTGTGCAGTTAAAGATTTTTTTTTTATTTTTTTTATGATGGTGTACTTGATATTTAATACGTCGGATGTATGTGAATGCACCACTATGGCCTGTTTGTCTAAGAATTTAAAATTAGTCTGATTTAATTTTAATCAGTCATATCACATTACGCATAAAATTTAATATTAAGAATTAAATTTATTTTACATATCACACATATTATTAAAATAATAACTAACTTATATCACATTCCTGATATATTCCAACATAATAATTAACTTTATCTCAACATAATAACTAATTTTATTTGACATCATTCATAATTTTTAATAAAAAATATTTCTATTTAAATTTAATTTTAATTTTTTTAAATTTAATTTTACAAACAGAGAGACCCTATTTTCAGAATAAACCTAAGATGAGAAAAGGTAAAATACACTCAAAAATAAATAAGAAAAATGTGAATTACATTTGTTAGATGAGAGACACAATTTACATATTTAAAAAAATAATTTTAAAAAAATTTGAAATACAAACTGCAGTACAGAGATAACTCGGATATACTATTCAAATTTTATGGTTACGAAACGGATATCTTGACATAATTAATTAAAGACGGAGTGATGCTAACGTGCTTGTGGCATTGTGATCTCGTTCGAGTTTGTGTTGGAATTTTTCAAGTGGAAGTTTGGGATTTGAACTTCAGCTATCTTGTAATCCTTGGAGTTTTGCCGTAAAAATCCGAGTCGTGCCTCCGAAACCCCGTAGATTTGTTAGATCAAGCCCTACTTTCTCTTAGTAATCTTTGAGTACTTCAGAGCAATTGGTAGCTCAGTCGTCACTTAGGTCACGGTAATCAAACCTATCTTAGTACCATACCACATGAGCGGCTTAGATTGACGTGTTGCTCCGAGTACGAACAACTAATGCATGAATGTCAAATAACTATCACGTTCAAATTCATCGTTAGTCTTTCAAACAAATTAAACTCAACTCAAACTCAATCTAACATCGTGTTTCTAACTTCAGAGAATTAGGTCTATTACAAGTATCTAAAACTTAAAACTCATTCAATTTTCTGAATATTATTCAACTTAAATCAATTCGAAATCTTTGAATCGAATCATCATGAGCTAAATTATCTTTAACCAGCTTGAAGTTAATTATAAGCAACCTCAAGTTAGCCTTGCCTCACTTAAAATATAATTCAAATTAGCTCAAAATTATATATATATAATACAATTTTTTTTGACTTATATAAGATTCGTATAAAATACTTTTGTATACGACTTAGCATTATAGTCTTGTAACTTTAATAGAAGAATGGAGTATATACTTATGCTGAATAAAACTAGGAATCGAATTTAATTGAATTTAAAACATACTTATAGTTTTTAGCATTAGTTTAACTAAAATTTAAATTGATTATAGTTCGATTCGAATTTAATTTCAGACTGATTTTGACCGAAGTAAAGTTTGAAAATTTCAATTTGAGATTGCGTTGGCTGATGAAAGTCAAGTCTCACAATGACTCTAGAAAGTTTACATGTTAGACCAAAAGACTTTGAACTCCACGTCAACCAATGCCAGTTCATGATATGAAAAAGAGTAATTAATTAATCTTCTTTTTTTTATAAATTGCATTGGGCACCTAAAATTAGAAAGATATTATAAATTAATCTTAATTTTTTTAAAAAATTTTAATACAATATTATCATTTAGTTTAAATTAAAATATAGTTATTAATTTTGGATGGTTATATTTTAAATTTTAATGTAAAAAATTAAATTTTCGTTCAATTTTTTAAAAAATAAGGATAAAGAAATGTGAATAGTTTAAATTAATATATGAATAATTAAATTTCATATTTTTATCTTGGAAGATAAAAAAAAGATAAGATTTTTAAAAAGTGATTAAAAATATAGTGATTTTACAACTTAAGAAATTAAAATTGTTTTTTTTTTTAAATTGGGACCAATTTGAAATGCTATGGGGAACTCAAGGGCATGAATGCAATATACCCTTTTCTTGATGTTATAATATCTTCCCACTGGTTCCATTTTCCATCACATCGACGTACCCAACGATCCCCATGGCTGGCCGAACCTTCCACCTCCAGCTCCACCACCTCCTCCTCCTCCTCCTCTCGGCCGGTGGCGCTGTCACCGCCGCCGCGCAGACGTGCGGCTGCTCTGCGGGCTACTGCTGTAGCAAGTACGGCTACTGCGGCACCGGGGACCCCTACTGCGGGGACGGCTGCCAGTCGGGGCCGTGCTACCAATCATCGCCGGCCGGCGGCGGCGGCGGCGGGGGCGTGTCGGTTGCGGACGTGGTGACGCAGCAATTCTTCGACGGGATCATCGGGCAGGCGGCGGCCAGCTGCGAGGGGAAGGGGTTCTACACGAGGCAGGCGTTCCTGAACGCGGCGGCGAAGTACTCCGGCTTCGGGCAGGACGCCACCGCCGACGACTCCAAGAGGGAGATCGCCGCCTTCTTCGCCCACGTCGCCCATGAAACCGGAAGTATGTCACGTCCCCATTCCAGTTAATTAATTTTTAAAATTATTTTCTATAAAAATAAATAAATAATTAATTAAATCTCTAAAAAAATTAAATTAATTAATTAATTGTGTAACTGTTTACCTGTATATGAATCGGTTAGCCTCGACGCCGCATCCTCTCCGTTTTAGTAAGATTAAGCAAATTAGAATTCATCATCATCAAAAAAACAAAAAAAAAAATTAAGCAAGAACTTAAAAAATATTTTTTAATTCTAAATCATATTAGTTTACCCAAGTCAAATATCAGATATATGAATATTAATGAGTTTACCTAACTATAATCTTAAATATCTAAGCAAGACTGGCATTTATTAAAGGGCAATTTCACCCAGGTCCTTGAGTTTAAGAATTATTATCACACAAGTCCACATTTTTAAAATTATATCTTCGGGGTCCCTAGATTTTCAAAAATTATCGGGTCCCTTTTTTTATTTTTTTATTATTAAAAAATATAAAAATTACCATTATACCCTTACCCTACCTCTCTCCTCAAGATCCGGCAACCGCGCAGCCCCGCGCCGCACCGCGCCTCCACGCGCCCCCCCGCGCCGCCTCCGGCGACCTGGTGCG
>JAEMOT010002509.1:62896-93229 GCA_019297695.1 Apostasia ramifera | reverse complement strand
GGGGCGCGGGGCGGCGGGGCGGGGCTGCTCGGCGGCCGGATCTGGAGGAGAGAGGGAGGGTAAGGGTATAATGGTAATTTGTATATTTTTTATTAATAAAAAAATAAAAAAGGGACCTAGATGATAATTTTTGAAAACCTAGGGACCTCGAAGATAAAATTTAAAAAACGTGGACCTGTGTGATAATAACCCTTAAACTCAGGGACCTGGGTGAAATTTTTCCTTTATTAAATTATAACAAACTTTATATCTTATATATATATAGCTACCTCTTTATATCTTTATATATTAGTTTACCTAAGTCAAATATAAGATATATGACGCACATTTTGAATAAGAACAAATAGCTATCTCAAGTAAGTTTTAATTATATTTGTCACTCAAATTTAAAAATTTAATTATAATTTATAATATACATCTAATCTAAATTTTTAGAGTGTTACATTTGACATTTAAGAATATGTGAAAATTATATTATTTGTTGCATACATGCTATAATTTTGTGATATGAGTTTTGCATAAGTTCTAATTTTCATATAATTTTTGTGTTCAATATATATTAATATTAAAGATATGAATGTTAAATATATAAAATAGCTAAATTTTAGTGATATGTGTATAATTTCTCATTTATGGAATAACATTACGTATAAATTGGTATGCAAAATGAAGTAGAATTTTTTACTTTTCTATTTTGTCTAAATTATGGTATATAAGTAAAATTTAAGATAGGAATTTATTATATATGTAACTTGCTAAATAAATACATATTAAGGGTCTATATCAATTATTTTCAATAATAATAATAATAATAATAATCAAGCTTTTATTCTGATTTATGTTATTTAATTTTATTACACACCATCAAATAATAAATCATTATTTCCCTCTGAGTATATAAGATCATTTTTTATAATTTTTTGTCATATATGTATTTTTTAGCCTTACTTTTTCTCTTTTTACATGAATAAAAATTAAATAATTTAATTTTTTTACTGAAATTTTTACCTAACTATAATTTATATGTCTAAATCATCTTATCATTATCAATGATATATAGGTAAAATAAAATATTAACAAAAAAATGTAATTAGAATCATAATAAGCAAGGAAATAAATAGTAGAATTCACTACCAAGACCCAAGAATGATTGTCTCTAAGCACAAGAGAAATGATCTAAGGTTAGATTTAGATGATCAAATTTGGACTTAGAGAAAAAGCAACTGGTAGCTAGTTGTTATCAGATTATTTAAGTAGAAACTCCAAGAAAATGCATATTTATAGACATTAGACTGTCTAAAAATACTAGTGATATCATAACTGTTGGTAACCAACTTTAGAACTAGCTAATATCATGTCAACATATAAAATCATTAATGAACCTATCAGTCTGCAATAGAAGACGTGATTAGTCAGTTGAATCTAGCCTGAGCCACTTCTATTAGCCAGATAGATAAGGTGGTTATAAGTCATGATACGTTAGCCTTAGCAATATATATATATTGATAGTACAACTTAGATCTAGCTTAAGCGCAACTTCGAGCATTACTTGAATATAGCTAGCTTGCAATGTGAATGAGTTGCATACAACCCAACTCCAATGTGGCACACGAGATATAAAATGGATATAAGAGAATGTCTCCCAACAATATTGAGACACAGATATTATTATATCAAATAAATGTTAACTTTGCGTGATATTTTTAAGATTTTACATCTCGTATCAGGGGTAACTTAACTCAAGGAAGTCTGAGATTTACTTCTAACAACAAATAATTATCTCCTTCAAAAATATTAAAAATAAATGCATTTACTTTTAATGTTAGATAGAAGTATTCTATCAATTTTGTGGCATCTAATTAATATGTTCATAATTCTGTGTAAACATATATTATCATAAAAATATAATATTAATTTATATTTGGGCAGATTTATGCTACATAGAAGAGATAGACAAATCCAATGCCTACTGCAATGACAGCTACCAGCAATATCCGTGCTCGCCGGGGAAGAAGTACTACGGCCGCGGCCCCCTCCAGCTCTCCTGGAACTACAACTACGGCCCCGCCGGCGCCGACATCGGCTTCGACGGCCTCAACTCGCCGGAGACCGTGGCCAACGATCCCACGGTCTCCTTCAAGGCGGCGCTCTGGTACTGGATGAACCGCGGCGTCCACTCCGCCCTCTCCAGCGGCTTCGGCGCCACCATCCGCGCCATCAACGGCGCCGCCGAGTGCGACGGCCACAATCTGCCGGAGGTCAACGACCGGGTCAAGCACTACGAGGACTTCTGCAGCCAGCTCGGCGTGGATCCGGGAGGCAATCTCACGTGCTAGGTCGTTAGTCATTCACGTGATGTCGGTAATTACCGTATTAGTAAATAAAGTGATACTCATGTACGACCAGTGTGTAAGTATTTCTTCATAAAAATAAAGATTATAAATACTTAATGGGCCGTAGAATTGGGCCCATTACGATTTAGAAGGCCCAGTACTGAGAAATAAGCTTGGGTTGGCACCTAGCTCAATCTATAGAAGTTATTTAAGATTGTGATTATTATTTTGCATAATATAATGGATGTGCTTTTAATCATATAAATATTAGATAAGCATTTTAAAAAAAAAAATTACCTTTGGTCACCGTAATTTCCCTCACCTCACCTAAAAATTATCGTGAATTCGAACTTGAGAGTAGAAATATTTGTTGAGTTAAAATCTACATTTATGCATAATGTACCTATAATAATGAGATTAATATTATCAATTCAAACTAATTAAGAGAGTATTTGGTTCAATGTTATCTAGATGTCATAATATTTAGCTATCAATTTTTAATTAATAATTTTATAATTTTTTAGAAAGTTATTTAAAGGCGTCATTAAACTAAATAACTACTTTTTTAAATAACATATAATAGCATCAAAATAATATTGAACTAAATTCCCTCTAAAATTTAAGAAAGTAGAAGGTATACGTATTTTATATGTAAGTAATCTCAATGATTAATAAGCAATTTTCTATTGTATGTCATCATCTAAAGTGGTAAAAGAATATATAATACAAATTCGAATCTCACAATCTTACTCAGTCTACATAATATCGACCTACGTTATCATCCAATTCATATACATGCGCTTAATAGAGTTTGAGGATGCAACTGCATCGTCTTCTAAAGATCATTTACATCAATGAATGAAATGTCAGACTATCTTTTCAGTGATTTTGTCATAATTCTAAGTCAAGACTATCCCATGTTCTTCTTCACATTGGTGAAATTCTTACCTATTGTCTCCTTTTTAAATGAATGGACTATATCACCTTCACCAAATTTTAGGCACCTCTATTTCTCTTTCCATATCGACTAATTGTCCTAGGAGATAATGATACCTTATAAGTATTGGCAAGTGTTGCACATTTTATATATAAAAAACACAATTGCTCGTGTTCATGTTAGTTGTGTTGGATACATTCTTTTATATAATTATGGTTGAAAGTGGCAGCGCTTATAAATATAGCAATAGACATTTTTTTCTACTATATAGGTCTTGAAGAAAAAAGATTGCGTGATTACTGAAGCTAGTTATATCATGCGTGTGTATACAACAGTCGCCATCTAGAGCTCTGCTGCTTTGAAGAATTGATGAATAAGTAGATGACTCACTTCATCTTTTTTTTTTTCATTTATTTATTAATTAATTACAAATATATTTTATTTTCATAATGAAATTTCTTGAAAATCGTTGGTTCCTCTCATTTATATGTTATTTTCAATATAAATTTGATATTCCCTTCCTATTGCTCTTTTTCACTTGACGTGTATATATATATATATATGTATATGTATATATATATATATATGTATATGTATATATATATATGTATATGTATATATATATATATATGTATATTATTTAATGAATATTGGAGTTTAGGTGAATTTAGGCATTTGATTTCATGAAAAGAAACAAAATACTGGGCATTACTAAATCTTGATCCAGAGCAGACAACTCCATCGAAACTCTAACTCAATGATGCTTGCTAATGGATTTAGTCTTTAAAGAAGTAAAAAACTTCATCAAAAAAACTTTAAAAACTTATTCATATATGCATGTATTACATTATAAGATGCAAAATTAGCAACTCAATTTTAAATTTGACGTTGGGAAACTTAATTACGGGTCTATTTGTTTGTAAAATTAAATTTAATAAGATTAAAATTAAATTTAGATAGAAATTTTTTTTTATTAAAGATTGTGAATGATCTGATATAAAGTTAGTTATTATGTTGAGATATGTGAGAGATGTGATATAAGTTAGTTATTATTTTAGTAATGTGTGTAAGATATGAAATAAAATTAATTTTTAATATTAAATTTTATGTATGATGTGATCTGTCAAATTAAAATTAAATCAAGTTAATTTTTAAGTTGAAAACAAACGATAAGTTTAGTTACACCAGTTTCAGTGGCCTGCTAGCTCGTATGCTAGGAATGCGTACACGCGCTCGATCAATCATAATCCCACATCGATAATTTAGTAATATATATTATGATTTTGGTATATGAAAACTTGTTAATAAATATATTCATGCATGAAATTAGGACGCATCAAAAAGCGTGCGTAGAAGTGGGCACATGGGTGTAGCCGCTACACTACCCGACAAGCTACCGTAGGGCAGTTAAAAATTAGTTTGCCGTTAAGATCATGAGTTCGTTATCCCGTGGCCAACGGATTGATCTCATAATTAGGTTAGTTTATTCAGTTAGTCATAGGGTTTAGATTAATAGACCTAATAAAATGTTATTATGACCTATTGGACTTCATTTAACGGAAATTAGGGCTAAGATGGTGGCCCATCATCTGCTAAGTGCTAACACCAATGTGATCATGTGAATGCTTTAAGCTTCAACTTATTGGCACTAATTTTTATTGGGTTAAGGTTAATTAAAAGGTGTTCCTTATAATTTACTACCCAAAATCTTTCATTAGTAGTTTTTAGTTTCCCTTCTAAAAAAAAAAATGTTTTTAGTTTTCCTATATATAAGCTTAACTCTAATATTTGATAAGTCTTGAAATAAAGTTTATTTTATATCAATTTAAATTTAAAAATTAAATTTTTTATGTTAAAAATTAAATTTTTTATGTTACAAATTTAATTTTTATGTTAAAAAATAAATTTTTTATGTTAAAAATTAATTATGTGAGACAAAATAAAATTGATCTTAACATTGAAAATAATATAAAATTTAAAATATTTTAAAAGATTTTAACTTCAACAAAATTTTTTTTTTTTTACTCATATATGTATATATATATATATATATATATATATATATCACATAAATTTTTTTATATTATGTCTCTCACATTCTTTTCACAAAAAATAATTACCTTAAAGTTTAAATTTTGTAAAATCGAAGAGTGTATGTGAATATATATGTAAATATGATTGTTATTAATTTAATTTTAAAATTTGTATGTAATGTGATGTAGGAGTGGTGTTTTTTGTTCTGATCTGAACTCAATTTGATTTAACTAAGTATGAGTTAGCATTAATTATATTAGTAAATTGGGCTGCAAACAAGCTAAACTCAATTATAACACGTATAACAAACCCATATATGAGTTTGCGAGTTAACCCATTTGTGATTCACCAATTATCTATAATAAAATTAATACTTATTTTATTTTTAACATTAATTTTAATATATGTTAATTTTTAGATGTATACAAAGTTTATGTTAAACGGGTTAACAGGTTATGCCAAGTAAACCGTTTGCTAAACTGATTGGGTGCAAGTCTTGATATTTGATTTATTTAATAAACAAGTTGAGAACAAGTCAAGCATAAATGCATTGGGTCGAAAGACGGGTTGACTCAAACCCAACCTGCTAACTCGTATTGCAGTCGTTTAAACACGTAAAAATAAAATTACGTGATATTATTACATGTATATTTTCAAAAGGACAAACAAGCTTTTGAACGATGGAACAAGAGATTGAGCTTCATATGAGCTTGCTTATATATATATATTATCTTGTTTAGTTCGAACTTTATATATATATATATATATTAGAGTTCCTACTTCCTAGTGGCCGGGGCCTCTCGTGCTAGGCCCCGTCGGCAGCCTTCCCATCAGGCACGACCGCATCATCGCCGCCCGCTCGGCCGGCGATCTCGGGTACGCTACCGAGACCATCCCTACGCCGCCTCCGGTGAACTCCTCGGGGACATGCCTGATGGCTGCCCCGCGCTCCAGGAAGAACGCCGCGGCCAAGACCAGCAGCAGGCCGCCGATCGCCGCCGTCTTCATCGATCTTCTGATTCGAAAAGAAGATGGCAATCAAAGGCTTAAAAATGGAGAGCGGTTGGGGCTTCGCAAAGGGGGGCCGTGGAGCAGCTCGCTTATATAATCAGAAAGTTCTGCATTGGAGTTTGGAGAAAGATGTAGACTACTAGCTCCTCTTTGGCTTCTGTTTGCTGCGTGACACTAGGGATGAGGTTTGTCTCGATAGTCGTTTCATAATATTTAAATTGATATTTAACTCGAATTAAATTTAAGGGATATTTATTTCAATATTATCTCGATATTATATTATATTACCTAAAAAAATAATTATTTGATTTAATAATATTTATAAATAATTTTCTATAAAATTATAAAATTAATAATTAAAAGATGACATCTAGATTATATTACATAACACCAAGATAACAATAAATCAAACAAACGTCTTTTTAATTCACTCGAATTTATTGAACTGAGCTATAAATCGCAATCAAATTTTTAAATATAAATAATATATATTCAGTTATTTAATTGTAATATTTATTAATTGCTTGTATATTAATTATTAAGTGATCTTATAAATATAATTAACTCAATCTTAAATTAATTTTTTTAATAAAAAATTTTGGAGAGTGAAAATTGGCTCAGTTAACACTTGGAGCTAGCTAGAACTCATGTAATAATAGTATTTTAAATATAAAATTGTACATATATTTTAAATATTTATTAATATAATTAATATAGAAAGTATTGATATATGTATTGATATTAAATTAAATAAAATTAATATATTAAATAATTGATATATATATATATAATATTTTTGTATTAATTATATTAATTTTATTTAATTTAATACTAAAAATTATTAGTTGAAATTATATAAAATAATTAATTATAAATTTTTTTAAAATTTACAAAAGCCAAATCATCTTTTTGAAAATCTTTATTTTAGCTTTTGATTTTCTAGCTTTTTAAAGACTAAATTTTTAAAAAAAGCTATTTTATCGGACACAGTTTTTAGTTTTTAGTTTTTAGATATATCAAAAGTGCTTTTTTCTAGTACGAACCTTTTACCAAGCACACACTAAGCCTATCAAATTCAAATCAGTTTGTCGTATCACAAACAACTCGATTCGAATCAATTTTTTTTAAATCTAAAAAAAGCTATATTTTGATAAAAACTTCCAAATACATGTAAATGTTATCACAAATTGTAATTTTGAAGAAATTGAACAGCAAAATTCAAGAATATATATCCGCGACACCATAGCTCTAACTCACTGCTAGCAGTTTATGGAAAAACCTAGATCTAATACAAGAGCTTGCTCGATCTCATTTGTTTGGACATCGCGACGCATGGGTTGCTCGTCGACAAGGGGCCTCACGTCGACAGATCAAGCCGCGCGCGTCGATTTCCACCTCCATCTTCTTCTTCTTTGGCCGCCATTCCCGACCCTATACATTCGCCGACGCCGGATCTAGCACGCAGACGTCGGATCTAGCACAGATCTACCTGCATTCCCGTCCCTACACCCTCGTCGACGCGGGCGGACGCCAGATCTAGCCACATTCGCCGCCCTACACCTTCGTCGACGCCGGATCTAGCAAACTCCACTTTCTTCTATCTCGTTTTTCTTCTTCTTCATCTTCTAGCCAGATCTAACAGTCTCTCTCCTACACCTTCGCTGACGCCGGCCGCGCCGGATCTAGTCGACTCCACTTTCTTCCACCTCCTACTTCTTCTTCGTCTTCGTCTTCAGTTGACATTCGCCCTACACTTCGTCGGCGCCGAATCCAGCTGTCTCCACTATTTTGCATCTTTTCTTCTTCTTCTTCGTCTTCGCCCACTGATCTACTTCTTTACTTTTTTATTTTGTTATTATTTTTTCAGGTTGATTGCAAAAAAGTTGGATTCAAAAATTTCAACTGTCGTTTCTGCTTAATTTCACATAAGGTAAATCATATTTATTTTTTTTTTTTTTAATTTATTTATATATTAATTGTGATGTATAAGTAGAATTTTTTTAGTATCATAAACTGAATTAATTAGCATATATTAATTATATTAGACCTTGTTATATAGGTAATTATATATGGATCGATCTTGGATTAAAATGGATAGACGATCATTTGAATATGATCATGGAGTGAATTCCTTTATAGATTTCGCACTGAAAAATGAATATTTAGTTAATGGCAGAATAAGATATCCGTGCTTGAAATGTGAAAATATGAAATTATTTGAAGCCAATATTGTGAAAGAACATTTATTTTTTCATGAATTTAATGAGACTTATAAAAGATAGATTTAGCATGGTGAATTTGTAAAAAATTAAATAAATAATATTGGGAGAAGTACATCATCTACATGTGCAGATGCTAAGGTTAACATTGAAAATACAGTCAAGAAAGATAGAACGAAAGATTTAGTTTGGAATATTGAAAATAATTTATCAGAAGCTCCAGAACAGTTTGAAGAGTTGCTTCAAGAGGCCAAGAGTCTATTATATCCTAACTGTAAGAGCTTTACTAAACTTTCTGCACTAATGCGTTTGTTTAACTTAAAGGCAGCAAATGATTTAAGCAACAAGTGCTTTACAGAGTTGCTTATTCTTATAAAAGATATGTTACCAGCGCCCAATCAGCTTCCAAATTCAACTTACGAAGCAAAAAAAATACTTCGTACATTAGGAATGCATTATGAGAAGATCAATGCATGTCCTAATGATTTTATTTTATATCGAAATGAGTATAGTGGATTAGAACAATATCCAGAATTTAGAAAATTAAGGTGGAAGCTGTGTGCAGATGGCATTAAAGAAAAATATGGTATTCTAGAAAAAGTTTTGTGATATTTGTCCTCGATACCGCGCTTTGTAAGACTATTTCAAAATAAAGAATATGCTAAAAATTTTACTTGGCATGCTGATGGTGAGGAACATGTATTTGATAGAATAATGTGATACTCTGCTGATTTGCCGCAATGAAAATTTTTCGATATTAAATTTTCAAATTTTGCTAAAGATTCGAGGAATTTAAGACTTAGGCTGTGCACTGATGCTTTAATCCACACAGTGTTCAAAGTAGTCAGCACAGTTGTTGGCCTGTTTTCTTAGTTATTTATAATTTACCTCTTAATTTATGCATGAAACGTAAATTTATCATATTAACTTTGTTGATATCTGGACCGAAACAATCTAGAAATAAAATAGATGTTTATCTTTCTCCACTTATAGATGATCTTAAAAAATTATGGAAAGAAGAAGTGCAGACATATGATGCTTACTGGTATGAGCTATTTACATTAAGGGCACCACTTATATGGACTGTGGATAACTATCCAGCCTATGGTAATTTGGCGGAATGTAGTATTAAAGGTTATTATGCATGTGTTATTTGTAGTGATAAGACTAATGCCCAATATTTAAAACACAGAAAAAAATTATGTTACATGTGTCACAGAAAGTGGTTGCCTCGAGATCATGTGTTTCACAAAAAAAAGAAGGCTTTCGATGGTAATACTGAGTTTGAGAAGGCTCCACGCCCACTTAATGGGAAATAGTTGATACAAGTTTTGAGCACCATAGGTCAAGATCCCCCAAAAATAAATTATTGGAAAAGAAGATCAATATTTTTTGATCTTGAGTATTGAAAATATTTGTATGTGCATCACAATTTAGATGTCATGTATATAGAAAAAAAAATTTGTGATAGTATTATTGGTACACTATTAAATGCCGTTGGAAAAAGTAAAGATAATATAAATGCACGATTAGATATGGTTAGTATGAAAATTCGACAGCAACTGGCTCCTAAGGTCTATGGCAGCCGAACATATCTTCTACATGCATGTTATACATTCACGAAAGAGGAGAAGAAGCGATTCTGTAAGGTTTTGTATGATTTAAAGGTGTCAAATGGTTATTCTTCAAACATGAAAAGTCACGTAAATCTCAGAGAATTGAAATTAATTAATTTGAAATCGCATGATTGTCACATGTTAATGCAATAATTATTAACTCTAGCTATCAGAGGCAATTTGGATGCTAAACTTCGGAGTGCAATAACGAAGTTATATTTCTTCTTCAACTCTTTATGTGCTAAAATTGTAGATCCTCTCAAGTTAGATGCTTTTCAAGTTTGCATTATTGAAATAATTTGTGAGTTAGAGATGTTCTTTCCTTCTTCATTTTTTGATATCATGGTACACTTAACAGTTCATTTGATAAGAGATGTACAACTCTGTGGACCTATTTTTTTGCGGTAGATGTATCCTTTCGAGCGATGTATGAAAATACTCAAAGGATATATTCATAATCGTTACAGGCCAAAAGCTTGCATGATTGAGAACTATGTCGCTGAAGAGGTCGTAGAATTTTATAATAAATACTTGCATAATATTAACCCAATTGGAGTTCCCATTAATTATACCGCAGTTGACAAGTATAGAAGAGGCATTACATCAAGGAAGTCTCATGTTATAGATATTAACATATTAAGGCATGCACATTTGTATGTTTTGCTTAATTTAGTGGTTATGGATTCATATATTGAAAAGCACAGAATAATTACGAAGTGAAAATTCTTTACATGCACGAAATGAGATATGGATTCAGAATATGCATATCAAAGAGTTCATTGAATGATTTGGCTGTCGTATATCTACATTATTATGTGGAACAGAAAGTACTAACATTGATAAGTCATTGAAGTATTTAGCATTTTTAACAAATCACTGTGTGGTGAAGTATGATGGATATATTATCAATGGATATCATTTTTTCACTAAAGAACAGGACAACAAGCGAGTTGTTCAGAATAGCGGAATTTCTTTAATTGCTCAAACAATGCAAATATCAAGTGCAAAAGATAAAAATTCTCATATGGGTGATTTGTGCTATTTTGGTGTTATTGAAGAGATATGAGAACTTCATTATATTGATTTTTGTATTCCATTATTCAAATGCTTATGGGTAGATAGTAATGGTGGGAGCAAAATTGACGAGATGGGCTTTACATTAGCAATTTTAATCGGATTGATCATAAAAATGATTGTTTCATTCTCGCAAACCAAGCTAAACATCTTGCTAATCCACATTGGTCAATCGTCCTCAGTCATAACTCAAAATTTATGATAGATGAAGATAATGATGCTACTTACGAAAAATTATTCGGATTTACAAATGGACTGTCTATGACTATGTATGATAGTTCTGATGAGGCTCCTACCTACGTAATCGAAGGTGAAGATGATACTGAGTTAGTAAATAAATCTGGAAAGAAATCAAAAATGAATTGCTAGAAAAATAAAGAATAGTAAATGGTAAATTTTTATTACATTCGTATTATTTTTTCTTCTTTTGTAATTTCTCATTGATCAACTTATGTTACTAATATAATTGCAGCTTAATGGCGGACCAATCATCCTCTACAATCTCGAAGAAAAAAAAAAGCTTGACTCAATTGTTGAAATTGACAACAAATAAAAAGGATACTGAAAAATTAACAATTGAGATAGTCAATGGCTTACCAGTACTTGGGAGAAACACAAATCAGTTGATGAGTTATTTGAGAGTCGTAGTTCGACATAAAGCCCCTATCTCATGCATTAATTGGCGTGAAGTCCCAGAATCAAATAAACAGTTAATATGAGAACAAATAACGGTAAGGTATTTTCTTTATTTTTTTGAAAAAGAATTTAATTTATTAATATTTTTATTATATTTCTTGCAGAATTCATTTGATGGAGTGAATGAGCTGTATGACAAATTTTTTGTTCAGATGGGAAAGATGTGGAGGACGTGGAAATTCTTTATGTACAAGAAATTTATCGAGGAGAAAGATGAAGAAGCTCGATATGTTATTCCTAATGACTATAATTTTATCTCTCAACAGGATTGAAATTTATTTGTCAACTATCATACCTCTGAAGAATTTCAGGAAAATATTTCTTTTAATATCATATAAAATTAATAATTATAACATATATTAATTAATTATCTTCCATAAAATAAAAGTCGCACAACAGTAGAGAGAACAAAGAGTCAGCAATACCATCATACTACCTCAAGAAAGGGTTATGCAGGCTTGAAGCAGAAAATAGTAGATCAATATACTAATATTTATTTTTTATTTGTATTTATCATAAAATATAGTTATTTATATTATCTTATTTTGAAAAATAATTTTGTAGCAAAAAGAAATTGGAACTGAGGATCTTATTCCTAGATCAGACCAATGGAAAGCTGCACAAAAAAAGGATGGTCGTTGCATAAATGTAGCCTCTGAAGAGCTTGGGACCAGGATTGTAAGTAATTTAAATTTTGCAGTCATACAAATTATAATAATTGAATATGTATATTTATTGTAAATTTAAAATTCCTTTATTTATGTATAGGATGAGTTGGCAACACAGGCTACCCAATGCACGATTCATCCTGAAGGTAGGAGTGATCTATTTGCTTTGACTTACGAGGAGCCAGAGCATCCTGAAAGAGAATAGGAGAATAGGAGAAGAAGATTGTCTAGTTCTACCACTGCTGCTGATATTCAGTAGTTGAGAGAGGAGAACATTAAGCAGCAACAACATATCTCTCGCCTTGAGAAAAATATGACATTGTTAAAAGAAATAGTAATGAGAGGGTATGGATCTACCCAGGCAAGTCCGATGACGAGCGTATCAAGTTCTTTTATGGGAGGCAACCCAAGCCCACCTCCTGTATTAGTTGAGGTATTATTTATATATTATTTCTAAATAAAATTCTATTTATACTGTGATTTTAGTTACATCTTATAAATTTATATCATAGGGAATGCATTGCTTGATTGCTTGTGTTACTCCTAATAATGTGATCGCCCATGGTAGAGTGATTAATCCAGTGGCTCTTGTTATACATATATTATCAATGGGTGAGGGAACATGTACAGTCATTATTGATCATGTAATTGATGGGTCTGCTAGTCTCGTTTTTCCAGTTGATGATAGGACAACAATTGGTGAAGTATTGAGATATATTATTCCTTGGCCCGCATGACTTATTCCTCATGATGATCAGGTATAATACTTTGTTATAATGTTATAGTTTTAAAATCATAGTTGCTTTGTTATTAATTTTTTTATTTTTTAAAGCGACTAAAATCTAAATCTATTGATGATGAAAAATTTTCAATAAGTCAAAGCAAAAAAATTTAGATAAATAATATTATTTATTATCATTAACATACATTTACATACATTTGTAATTTATAATTCTAATATATATAAATTACATACAGGAAAAAGATCATATTCTTCTGTCATTTTTAAATAAGATGTTAGAACACGCAATTCATGCATTGACTGATGAGGTGTTGATGTATATTCTTATTCCTGTCGACGTTTATGGGTATGATAAGCAACTATTATTTGATAAAAAAAAAACTTTGGAGTTTGGGGCATTCAAAAAAATCGGCGAGTCGATGATAAGTGCTTACGTTGAGTATGTATATATATACACATTTTGTAGATGCATTTAGATTTTTAAAAAAAATTTAATTTTATATTATTGTATTCATATATGTGTTTATATAATTAAATAAGAGCAGATTACAATTTGAGAGATAAATATTACTTTGTGGATCCACAAAGCATTGGAAGTTTAATAAATGATAAGAACTAATGCACCACAGCATTAGAAAATAGAATAATGGAAGCCAGACAAAATTCATTAGTTATTATTTCTTATAATAGTGGGTAAGTTTCAACAAATTTTTTAAATATACTAAAATTTAATTTTTCAAGTATATTGAAATTTATAAATAACATTTAATTTTTTAATAAAGACCATTGGATGTTAGCTGCATTGGATCCGTACAGATTATGCATATATTGGATGGATCCTGTAGGTCAGCCTTATCGGCAGCAACTTAAATATATCATCAATCGGTAAGTAAATATTTGCATTTATATTTTTAATAAATGATTATTGCTTTATTGTGCATAAACACTTTCTGAATTTTGACAATTCGATGATAAATTTTTGTATGACGCATCTTCAAAAGAAAAAATTTATAGTTAAAGCAAAGACTATAAAGATATTGTAGCTAGATTATATTTTTCAATTGAGTGAATTTTAATGATCATATTATAATATACTCAATTTTGTGCCTAATTTGTGTCTGATACAAGACGATGATATTACAACAACAACAACAACCAAGCCTTAATCCCACTAGGTGGGGTCGGCTACATGAATCCTTTGTTTCCATTGCGCTCTATCAGTTACCAAATTCTTATCTAAGTTTAAGTAACTAAGATCACTCCTTATAGTTTCTTGCCATGTCTTTTTTGGTCTCCCTCTTCCTCTTTGTACATGGGCAAAATTCAGTAACTCAATTTTTCTAACTGGAGCTTCAATTGGCCTACGATTTAGATGTCCAAACCATCGAAGCCGACTTTCTCTAAGTTTATCCTCAATTGGTGCAACACCAATTTTCTTTCGGATATACTCATTTCTCATTCTATCCTTTCGTGTATATCCACACATCCATCTTAACATTCTCATTTCTGTAATATTTATTTTATTTGTATGTTTTTTTTTTGCAGGCCAGCATTCAGCACCATATATCATCGCTGGTCTTACTACAGTTTTATAAAATTTACCCTTAATTTTGGATGGAATTTTTCTATCGCATAACACACCAGAAGCATTTCTCCATTTTACCCAGCCTGCTTGAATCCTGCTAATAACGTTATTATCTATTTCGCCATCATTTTGTATAATTGATCCAAGGTATCTAAAGCGCTCACTCTTCTTGACAATTTGATCACCAATTGTCACATCTCCAATATAAGTATTTCTTTCTTGACTAAATGTGCACTCCATATATTCAGTTTTTGATCTACTGAGATGCAAACCTTTAGATTCTAGAGCATTCCTCCAAAGCTCTAGTTTCGCTTTAGCTCCCTCTTTAGTTTTCTTAATAAGAACAATATCATCTGCGAAGAGCATGATATTAAGTGTGGATATTACATACTCATGTATATACGTCATATTGTACTTGCGGGCTTATCAGAAATACCTCCTACTGTACGTGGTCTAGAATATTTATTTTAATTTTTAATTCTATATGTCATTAACTAATTTTAATTTTGTAGTTGCTGAAAAATAAGAGCGAATTTAGTAATGACAAATTTGACAATGATATTCGTGAGCCATTGACAGCATGTATATGGGATGAATGAAAACTATGGGATGTATAACATTTAAAATAATCTCTTATCTTTATTATTTATGTGATAATTATAAAATTTTAATTAATTTAATTTACAGGTGTACATCGTGGAGCTTAAATGATAATCGTGTTTTCTTTTGAATGGTAGGATTAGAGCTTCAGAAAATAAATTCTGTATTGGGAGGAATCAGATGGCCAGATCTGCTGGAATCAGATGGGCTCCAGCACACATATTATTTTGGTATAATTAACACATTACATTATCATGTATGTTAATCTGTATAATTTGAATATAATTGTGTTTTTCTTTGAATGGTAGGATCAGAGCTTCGGAAAATAGATTCTACATTGGGCAGAATCAGATGGGCTCCATGCAATCCTCTATCAGATGGTAGTTTTCTTCTATATTGAGCATGTGCTAGTTGAGCTAAAATTTGTATTTCATTGGATTCAATGATTATGTAATTAAAGTTATATTTTATGTGATCGATGTTGATGTTTTCTTTATGAATTCATTGATTGAAATGACCCCTGGATGTATATTACTACTGTGTAAGAATGCCTTAATTTTTGTTACAATTTTTTTTTAATATCACATATTTTATTTTATTTTTAAAAAAATTAACTATAGACGGCGGTTCCGTTAGTATAACTATAGACGACGGTTCTGCCTGGAGAACTGTCTTCTATACATAGAGGGCGGTTATCAAGAGAGAACCGCCGTCTATAGTCCTACTATAGACGGTGAGAACTATAGACGGCGGTTCTCTCTGGAGAACCGCTGTCTATACTATGCAACTTACGGCGGTTGACATAGCTATGTCAACCGCCATGTAAAGTTTTCTTTTACGGCGGTCCAAATCGCCGTCAAAAGCTTGTTAGTTATTACGGCGTTTGAATACGCGGCGGTTGTGTTAGATATTGGAAGGCGGTTTTTAACCGCCGTAAAACTGCTTTCCTCTACTAGTGATATCTGTATCATATCTATATTAGATACCGATACTCTCTGATACTTTAACGATATGTATTCAATATGCTAGATGATGTATTTATTTTTATTTTTATTTTTAAAAATTTGATACCTATCTGATACTTCCCGATACATCTAATTCGAGAAAAAAATATTGGAATAATCGGTTCGGCCAACACGATAAAAAAAATCTTATATATAAAACACAATTATGTATAGACTTGAACGTTAAAATTTAGAGAGACACACTAGGCTTACCTCATGTAACTTGTAATTTCAATAAGCATGAACATGTAGCTCATATGTGTACTATTAAAAAATTTATATTTTCCACTAGAATTTCTCATTATGCTTGGATATCCAAAAGTAATTTACATATTGATAATTCTACTATCACTAATCTTGTAGGACCCAAACATGTTTGGGTATCTAAGTCAAAGATTTGAGATCTTTTATGTAGGTGTGTCTCCACATTGGGACCAGTGGAGTCATGTGGTTCTTGGATAGCGAGTAATTATTAATTCAGTGCTCTAATAACCTGAAAAAAAAATTAGAATTAAATATAACTTATCTTGACCTATTTGGAAGGAGGTAAAAAAGTTGAGACCAAAATATAATTTTAGTTTTTTTGGACTTAAATATAAATATAATAACTTGAGGGAAAAAATTAGACTTAAATATAAATAATTTAGACCTATTTGTAAAAAGGTGTGACCAAATGTAATTGCAGTTTTTTTTGAATTTTTAAATTAAAAAAAAAAAGATAAAATAAAAATTTTTCTCCTCTAAACTCATATTTTTATATATAGTATAGATATAAATATTTTGGACCTATTTGTAAGAAGGTGAAAAAATTGAGATTAAAATGCAATTTTAATTTTTTTGGACTTAAATATGAATATGATAACTTAAGAAAAAAATTTAGACTTAAATCTAAATAATTTGGAATTATTTATAAGGAGGTGAAAAAGTTAAGACCAAAATAAAATTATAGCTTTTTTTGTGAATTTTTAAATTTAAAAAAATAAAGATAAGAGACAATTTGTTTTCATAAAATAAAAAATAAAATTTATTAATTCAGTGAAAAAAAAAATATAAATAATTTAGATATACTTGTGAAGAGGTGAAAAAATTGAGATCAAAATATCATTTCAGTTTATTTGGACTTAAATATAAATATGATAACTTGAAAAAAAAAATGAACATAAATAAATATAAATAATTTGGACTAATAAGCTGAAAAAAATTTAGAACTAAATATAAATAATTTTTACCTATTTGTAAGAAGGTAAAAAAAATTGAGACTAAAATGTAATTTTAGTTTTTTTAGATTTAAATATAAATATAATAACTTAAGAAAAATAATTAAACATAAATATAAATAATATAAATCTATTTATATGAAGGTGAAAAAGTTTAGAACAAAATACAATTACAATTTTTTTTTGTAAATTTTTAAAGGAAAGAGCGGTGGGTGAGTGGCGCTGCTGGCTGCTCCAGTTGGCAGCTTGCAGCTCATCCATATTTGATTTTTAGTTTTTTAAGAATAATTATAATTTAATTTTTTAATTTTCATATTTTTATAAATGAATTCTAAAATATTTATTTTAAATTCAAAATTATTCATTTTGAGTTCAAATTAACTCAAAATTTTAAATCACAAATTAAATTCTGGATGTCACAATTCTCTCTACTTTTAAAAATTTTGTCCCTGAAATTTACATAAATAATTTCACGAATTTCATTATACATTCGAACTGATTTGTAAAAAAGTGAAAAAGGTGAGAGCAAAATATAATTATTGCTATTTTGTGAGTTTTTAAATTAAAAAAATAAAGATAAAATATTTTTTTTTTAATTAATTCGTACTCTTATATATAGTATAGATAGATAGATATATAATATATATATGATTTTCTGACTTCAACGATTTAAAAAAACCGATCCAACATTCACCTCACAGTAACTTTCTTCTAATGAGTTGGGAGCTCTCTGATCTCCATTCATGGCCACCGCCGCCTTCAAATCCCTCCACCACCCCCACCTTCAAAGCCGCTGTTTCCGCCGGTGCCGTTTCCCACCAGGAAGGATCTCTTCCTCTTCCTCCATCGGCGCCCTCTACCTTTCCTGTTCCTCCACTTCAAGCACGATTACAACCATCACATCGTCCTCCTCGATCCTCACTCCAGCCGCCGTCCCACAAACCTTCACCGCGCTCTCCGACCACTTATCCGCCGCTGACTTCCGACAAGCCGACGAGACGACCCGCCGCCTCCTCATACTTCTGGCCGGAGAAGCCGCCCAGAAGCGCGGGTACATCTTCTTCTCCGAGATCCAGTTCATCGCCGCGGGCGATCTTCAGGCGATCGACGAGCTGTGGCGCCGCCACAGCGGCGGTCGATTCGGCTACGGAGTGCAGCGGCGGATTTGGGAGGAGGAGCGTCGGGATTTCACGCGGTTCTTCGTTAGGGTTGGGTGGATGCGGCGGCTGGAGACGGAAACGGAGCAATACATGTACCGATCTTTTCCCGGCGAATTCGATTGGGAGATGGAAAGCGGATCGCCGGAGGGGCACCTACCGCTGACGAACGCGCTGCGGGGAACGCGGCTGCTGGCGAGCATACTGACGCATCCGGCGTTCGAGGCGGAGGAAGAACAAAAGTTGGAGAGCTCAAAATGCCACGCTCAAAGTCTAGAAATCTCCACGCGACCGTTTGTAAGGTTAAATTTAACGAGATAAAATTAAATTTAAATAAAAATTTTATTTTTATTGAAATTTATGAATAATATAAAATAAAATTAATTATTATGTTGTGATATATGAGAAACGTAATATAAAATTAATTATTATGTTGAGATATTTGAGGAATGTGATATAAATTAATTGGATAATTATACTTAAATTCTTGAATTTAACGCTTAATAATGTAACTTTATGTTTTTAAAATTATAAAATCAGAGTTCTTTAGTTTTAATAAATTATCAAATAAATTTTTTTTATTTTTTTATTATTACTTTTTTTTAAATTACCAAAATACCCCTCAGCCTCTCTCTCTCTCCTCCCCGCCTCTCTCTCCTCCTGATACCCACGCACGCGATCGCACGAGCTTCGCTTGACTGTCGGCGGGGAGCACACATCGTGCGGCCTCGAGACCCGACCGCGGCCGAGCAGCGTCGCTCGTGCGCGGCGATCAGGAGGAGAGAGAGGCGACCCCTCTTTCCTCCTGATCCGACGCACGGGCAAGTCGACAACAACAGGTGCTAGAGGAAGGAATTCCCACTGTTTCTTTCGAAAATTGTTATGAATGGCTATTACATTTCTCGAACTCTGTAATCGTTTTCTTTAGTGGATGTTGTTTTGCCATAAAAAGAAAATTGGTGATACATGTAAGACTTGAAACTGCTAAAATTTTAATAACTATGAACTACTTTCCTTTGAAAGCAACAATAAAATTGTAATTAGCAAAAGAGACCTTTACATAATGATAATTTGTCATGCGCATGGGCATAGTCTTCTTGTATGTTGGTGTGTGCCGTCACATGAAAGCAGAGTCTCTTGTTCTGTGTATAAGCAAGCCCCTGGATTCTGAAGAAAAAAAAAAAAAAAAAAATTCACAACAATGAGTTTAAATATTCGTATAATTTTTCATGATAATAATTTGACCTATGAAGAAAAAAATGTCATTCATACATGTGTAATTGATGAAAAGATTAAATCCATTATAATTGACATGAACTTTTTTTTTTGATAGTGGGAGAGCAGCCATGAAACCAAGCCAAAATCATGAGTACTTGTGGAAAATAGAAGGTTTTATTATTGTTGTCAATGTCATTGCCATCATTGATTAGGCTTATTTTCAATCATAGTAACATTTTAGTCCACATAAGATGATTATAAAAATTTTACTTGTAGCCTACTTTAATTCAAGCATGCAGGGGAAGAAATTTTATTACATTCAGGCGAACGTCGGCAGCCCAATCACCTCCCACCATGTATGCACTGGGCCCCACCCAATGCATCCCAGTTAATATGTGGTGGGCGGTGATTGGAGGTAGCTGAATGTTCGGGCTGCTCGCAAGTGACACCCATGTTAAGTCAAACTACCTCAAAAACCAAATCGAAGAGTAATTAAAAAAAAGATCTAGGAATGTTAAGATCTTGATTTGTTACAAAATTGAGGCATACCGTCTGCTTTGGTGCATCATCCACTACTTCAGCAGGCTGATCAGCTCCTGTGCTTGCAAAACATGAGCCCTTGCATCTCATATATCTCTCCAACCTTATAAAAACAAATATATATTCATTCTCCACGTAAACATCTATAACAGCAAAAATAACTCGGAAACTACAGAGATAGAAAAGGTTAAGCATCAAAGAGTGAAGGTTTATAAAAATATTAGCATAGTAACTTCAAAATTTTGAGACAAAAAAAGAAAGCAAACAACAATCAATGAACAAAGTGGTACATGGTTGAAATCCCAACAGGATCCTTCATTATAAAATCTTCAACTTGAATTAATAGTTTCATGTTATTAGAAAACAAAACGTGTCTGCAGATATCCTCCATGCATTACAACAAACACAAATGTCGATATACTTAACTGAAATCTCATTTGATCTACTTAATATGATGACCAATATCTATTCTGATAAAGTTTCATATTGCTTGGAGTTTGATCTCAACTATTAGGCAGGCTAGTTTCTCCGGAACTCAGTGAAGGGAACCGATGAGAGTTTTCATGCGGATCTACCATTTTGCTTCTATTTTATAAAAATTATCTGATGAGCTTTTATGAGATTGCGAAACTACATATTTTTTTGTATTTGCAAATGCATAACAAATTCAAGGACTCTAAGACAAACCATCGGCCACAAACTGAAACCACTTGATCTCTAGGGCAAACCTTCTGCCACACACTGAGACCTCTCAATCATTCATCAAAGCCAGGCAGCTAAAGAAGAAATGAGATTTTTGTATGAAGTTCGCATAAACTGCTTCTAGCTTACCATTGATATCTTTGGCCAACTCTCCTATACATATTTGCTGAAAAGGAAATTTGAATTCCTGTGCATCTGATTTTGCAGAATTCAGAGTGACAGGAATCATAATATGGAAGCATCATCTGAGAACTATTCACAATCTCCCTTAATCTGCTGCTGAAGATAACTAGGGCACTTATTCTACAATTTTCCGTTTACTTTAGGTTTTGATTATCTAATCAATGGGAAAGGGGTTTTTAGCATGTAAATGAGTTTACAGTGTTATATATATGGTTCCCTCAAAGATATGTATATGCAATTTATTAGACCATTTATACAAGCAAAACAGCAAGAATGCAAAGGATAGGAAAAGAATTGCAGGATTATAACTTACATTTCACATTTATTCAGAACTGAAAGCTTGTTCGAAACACAAGATTTCCCCTTTGACTTGCATGCTGAGCTACAAGACTCTCCTTGTCTAGCTTCCCAAATCAGATTGCACGAAATAAACTTCAAATGTTTAAATTATGCCATTTAAGCAGGCCAATCATGAGATCAACTTTTACCTTCCAATAATTATGTTAATGCCTGCCAATCTGCTTTCAAAATTTGTTTCTCCAACACCTGATTCAATGAACGTTCAGAGTCAAATGCACAAAAACATAAACAAGTAAACGTTAAATATGGAAACAACAAGCATTTGGGTTGTCCACTGCTTTTCATAGCATTGTTTGGGATAAAAATTCAGCCATATATCATATAAAATCCACTTTTGCTAAGACTCATTTGTTGCAAAATGACCCATAAATAATTTGTCAATTTGGCTCAAAGATCGAAGATCGATCGAAAGTTGAATCGAATTTTGGATTGAATCGATCCAAGTGAGTTGACTAACAAGCCATTTTTATGGCTCGAAACTTTTATCAATCCAATCTTGATAAAAAAAATAAAAACTTATTTAGAAATAAATATATATAACTTGCATCAGTATATTAATTTTTTCGTAATAATTTAATAGATAACTACATTAAATTTTCTTCATGATCTCTGTTCAAACTCTGTTAATTATAGATTAATTTTTATTTTCTATTTCTAATCATTAAATCGAGATGGACAACATGACCTAATTTGATTGAATAAAGATATTTATACATAATATTTTGTTTAAAAGATTGGACATTAATCAAAAGTCGGATTGATTATGGCTTGAATTAAGCTTGAATCAATAATAAACGAGTCAGGCCTAACTCGATTAAGATCGGATAAAACCCTTCTCATTTATATTTTGGATTGAGTCGAGATCAGATAAAAAACCTTCAATTCAATCTTGAGGCAAGGTTGGATCAGCTTGAAATTGGATCGTCAATAGTCTTACTTGTGTACATACTCTTTAAGACTTCTCCAACAAAAATTGAGAGATCCTTTATTGAAGTAAAAAGAATCTATTCAACTTTTTGGTCTCGTTTGATTGGAGTATAATTTTGAGATGTTTTAAGTTTTCCTGAGATAGAGAGAAAAAGAAAATTATCTTAATATTATGATGTGAAATAAAGATATTTGTTATTGAGGATTATATTAGATGTGAAATAAAGATGAATTTTTATTGAAATACGTGTTAGATGTGAATTAAAATTAATTTTTAATGTTAGAATTTGTATAGAAAGTGAAATAAAATTGATTTTGATATTTAATATATGTATGATGTGAAATAAATATAAAATATTAATGAAAGTATTTTTTTAGAAATTTGAGGGGGTTTTGACCTTAACCAAACAAGACCTTTAACACATTTAAAGGACGACGACGTTGATTCATTGTTGGATGAATATGGTCTTATTTAGACTATAGTTTGAATTAATATGAGTATCACTATAACAACCAGTATGTGATTTGTGCCAGATGTATGTACAAAATATAGTGCTATCCAGAGTAGCAATACTAAATTTTCTTCCTTTCTTTTCCCATGTCCCTAACAATGTAGCTAGCTGTTGCTGAGGTTGAAAAGCTACCAGATAGCTGTAAACTACAAATGCCATTGAACCAAACTGATGACACTGCTATTTAGATAGCTTATAACTTAAAATTTACATAACCCAACAGCCAAAAAAAATATCTTAGGGACCATGCATTGTGCATTGAGGGACGGTAAAAAGGGTTTGTTTTCTTCTGCCAAGTAAAACCAAAGTATAACAAAGTCATATCTTAGGCGTCCGTACTCAAGACACCATCAAACTGTATGAACAAGAAAAGGCAACTAACCATTAGTATTCTTTTCCAAAAAATAGCAATGGTGAAAATCACTTGCATAGGCATTCTCATGAACCTGAAATATTCAAGGAATCAGTAAGAGCTGCATCCTTATAATTTATCAGGTATATAACTTATTGTCATGTTTACTCATAGTTTGTTTTTTCTTTTCTATTCTTGTTTAATTTATCAGTAGGAAGGGGAGGATCCAAATAGTACCATTAATATCATCAAAGAAGTAGATGTAAATGAGAATCATCATTAACATGTGACCATTACGATCTCACAGAAATAAAAGAAAATTGGAAGAAAATGTAAAATAAATTGAAATTTCTCGAATAGCAAATTACCACACTAGCAGAATTATGACGACATCTTCCAGCACAGAAATCAAAAATACTACTGTAATTACCTGTAAAAAGACAAAAAAGAGCAATTTTAAAGCTGTAACCTCATTTAATCAAAGGAATAACAAAAGATGACATATCTAAAAAAACCCTGACGTCAATCATACCAGAAGTAACAGGCTTAGCTATCTTCAGATTCACAACAAGATCTTTCTGCGTCTGCAAAAATCAACTCCATGAGTAGACATATATAATCACAAGTTAACTGCATAACTATGCCAATAAGTAAATACCCGTGATGGATTCAAGCAGCATGAGACACAATATTCATATGAATTACAACAATTTGAAACAAGGTTGCACCCTCTAATCAATGAAAACAAATGCACCGTTCAGTAGCTTGTTCATTAGGTAACTATAACGGATCGAAGCTTCCAATAGGAAAACTCACAGACAGGAAAATCTTTCCCCTATTTCTGGACAGCAGCGAGTCCATGAATCAACAGAAAGGGCAGTGCAAACATAACCTGCAAGACCATGAGTCAAACAGAATCACTAAAATACAGCTAATATCATCTAAACAATAATTCATTATTTGCATGAACTTACAAACATCAAGAAATTAGTCTCAAGTTATAGAAAAGAAGAGTAATTTTTTCCATTTGCAAAGCTAGTAAAACCCAATCCCATTATCCCTTTCACATGTAGAACGGGAAGGAGAAGTGAAGGAGAAATAAAAGAAGAGGAAAAAGAAGGAAGAAGAGGAAAACATAGGAGGGGAATCGTAGAGGGAGTTATTTCTTATATCATTGAAAGTAACAGCAGAAGAAATTGTGTTATTTATAGAGTTCAGGCCTTACAACTACTACAATAATAACAAAAAACAAAGCCATAATCCCAAATCACTTGGGGTGAACCAGCCCATAGAACTAAAAAAGATAAAATATTATTTGCCAAAAATAAGTATAGTCACAAGAATACGCAAATACAAAACAAGAAGTGGCCTTGAAAATCACACATGCTTGCAGGCAAATCAGCCTATTTTCGCCATCTCACCTACCCAAAATCAGAAGGTGTGACAATACAAAATGCTTTTTTTAGTAAAGCAAACTGAAAAGTGGAAATGATAGCTGGCTTAAAACACACATTGCTCCACTTAAACCTGTTGGTATTGTTTGAACTACTAGCAAAAAAATTGAAAGCACTATTCCAATTATTACAGATTTGTATTTGCATTTACCAATTTGCGTGAATGAAAAACCAAGAAAACTGGATTCATACCATTGTCATCCACCAGTAAATAGCGCCCTTGCACAGTATTCTGGCACAAGATTTTATGGGGTAGACCTATGCCCTTCCTATAGAGATAAGAGATGCAGAAAAAGTTAAAGTGTTTTCGTGGAAATTGACAAATTATGTTACCAACATTAAGAATTCAAAGAAGATCATTCTCCCTCAAATTAAGTAGCATTGCAAGAAGGGATAGGTTTCGAACAGTAAAATTGGACAGCACTAATCTCATGCTACGAAGATTGCAACTTGCAGCAAGATCAATTGAACTAAGATGCGATAAGTGGTAGAAGAAGAAGCAAATGCAAGATTTAAATGGAAAACCCTGAAAAAGAAAAACCAGGACCAGCCCAGAGGCAAAGAATGGTTCCACTATAACCAGAAATCTAGGAAAAATTACAAGGAACCGAGTTTACAGAGCTTTAACTAGAGAATAGCAAAGAATTCAAGCGAATACAAATCACCAAAACTCTAGGTTAGCTCCTCTATTGCTAACTGAACACTTCGGCAATCAGGAGACAACCGATAGTTCCTCCAACTTTCAGTCAATAACCAACCAAGAAACAGTTAGCAATGAATAAAAGAGGGTGTCACATGCTTTTTTTTGTGAGGCGGCTCGGGGTGGGGGCGGGGGGAACTATGTTTGAGTAACTAGATGACCTTTTGTTCTTGGGTATTCTAGGGTATTTATGAACAAGTCAAGTGCTAGAACATCTCTAACTGGAGTAGATATGTCGAAGCACCGCATACGGTGGAGATGCACTAGGATGCCATAGAACTGAATGAGGCGTGTCGGACTACCATCGCCTTTATGTCAAGACATAGCATGAAACGTTGAGGACATTCCGAGTGAAGCTAGATTCATCATGCCTAAAGTACCATGTGGAAGGCAGGGATTCATGTTTCGGTTCAGCTAGAAACATTAGCCCTTGATTGGATTGGCATTGTCATTTCATGTGGGCTTGAACAATCTGCCATCCAACAAATAACAAAGTGATCACAAGATTCTAGTTAGGGACAAACTCACCTTTAGCCACTATTCTTAAGTCCTTTTCCCTTTTTGTAAGATAGGGTCGAGAATGTTGCGATAACAAAGAAGTAAAGCTCTATCTTTCCTATTTTTGACAAGACCGTTAACAAATGAATAATGCAGAGACCACCAAGTTGGGTCTCCTTCATCGCTAGAAAAAAAGAGGGTTTGATGCAGCGCGGGGATCGGTTTAAGACGATCCTAACGCTACTAATATTAGGATGACACCTAAGATTCTAATTATATATATAGAAGCAATGAAGAGGAGATTAAGTCTAAGTTCTTTTAATTAGGCTATAATAAGCAAGCATAGCATGTTGCGCACAGGTGCTTCTGTCAACCTAACTTTTAAAGTCTCAAAGGCCTTAGTTGCAGCATCCGTCCACTTAAACTCCCCTTTCTTCAAACAGTTAGTGATGGGAGCAGTAATAGTGCTGAACCCTCGTATAAAACGACAATAGAATGTCGCTAAACCGTGAAAACTCCACACCTCTATCAGTGAGGTAGGCACAGGCCAATCTTGAATGGCTCTAATCTTTTCAGGGTCCGCAGAGACCCCCTGTTCAGAAACAACAAAACCAAGGAACACCACAGATGGCATCATAAAAGAGCACTTTTTTAAATTGATATACATTTTTTCTTGTCTAAGTACATCTATGACCTGACGTAGGTGATACAGATGATTAGATCTGGATCTACTGTATATCAGAATGTCATCAAAGTAGACGACTAAGAATATTCCTAAGAATGGCTTAAACATGTGTGCCATTACCCTCATAAATGTACTTGGGGCATTTGACAACCCGAAGGGCATGACTAGCCATTCATAAAAACTGTCCTTGATCTTGAAAGCGGTTTTCCACTCATCACCTTCTTGCATTCGGATCTGGTGATATCCGCTCCTCAAGTCTATTTTAGAGAATATGACAGCACCAGCTATCATGTCGAGCATATCATCAAGCCTGGGAATAGAAAATCTATACTTGATGGTAATCTTATTGATTGCTCGACTGTCTGCGCACATGCGCCAACTCCCGTCAAATAAACTGTTATAATCTACGCTCGAGGTCGTAGATTATAACGAAGTCGCTGACGCTGGTGCATCAAGGTCAAAACGGATATTCCAAAGGATCTCATTCTAGTTGATCATGCTAGCTAAGACGAAGTAGCAGCAACCCCAATCCTAGAAGAAGAGGGAATCTCCCTGAGCAAGGTGTAGAATGGATTGGAAACTTTGTGACGATAACACCAATTGAGATGGTTCCAGATGATGCCCCCTTGGTCATGCTGTCGGCCGAACCAAAGTGGTGTTGAGATGACCTGATGATGTAAATCCGGACCTATCAGTTGTTTCCAATACCAATTATAACGGGTTTCATAATCAGGTACTCACTACATTTATATATTGAAACAAAACAACCGATTGTATCATGCTAGAAGTAGAATAAAAGATTTTTCCTCTACCAAACCTTGCTCACTGCTTGCTAATTATCATAATGTATTACAATCATATGTTGCTAACAGAAGATGAAGTTTAGTATGTTGCCAGTGTAAATAGTGTAGCACCCGCCATGAAGCTACCCTCTACATAAGGAGCACAAACTGTAACTGGGGGAGATGATGATATTGGAACGAATTGGGCTTAAAACTTCCCCACTTCTTCCATCTTCTTTTAGCATCTTGTAGATGTCGACCCCTAGAAAGGGTTAAATCCTCTGTTTTCATGTTAAATAGCCGATACAAGCATGAGGGTAGAATGAACTAAGGAACCAAAAAAAGACATCCGCAATTTACATATTTTATTTTCTTTTCAGGTTTCCTTTCTTCAACAGAAGAGAAATTTTCTAGGAGATCGAAACGTTTTCACCAATTTGATCGGCTTAAGTTTATAGATCAATCGAGAAGCCCTTACCGAATTCCGGCAGTTGTGAGAGGAAAGCTGAAGAGGGCAAGGATCCGAATGATCAGGAAGAAAGCGAAGCCAAGGGGAGCGCTCCGTGATTCGCCCATCGCAGAAGTGTTCGGGATTTTGAGACAAAAAGGTTCAATCTAGGGTTTTTTCCGTAGCATTCCTGAGAACCACAGTCTATTTTCTTGTTCACAGATGGTTTAACTTAGGCATGTAAATGGGTCTTGATCCGATTCGATCCGCGATCCGAATCGATTATCTTATAAAATAGAATAAATTTTTTATCCACACGATTAATCCGAAAAACCTACTCGCTCCATTTAAGTATTACCGGGTCGAATCCGGGTCGAATCCGGGTCGATGCTGATCCGATCCGGAAAAAATCTGACCCGAAATTTATAAATATGAAATTATTTTATGTATTTATATAGTTATTATTTAATTATATATGTTAATTATTATTTTATTTTATGAAGGTTTTGAAATGTGACTGAGGCCTATAATTATTAAAGAGACTATTACAAGTTATTTTAAGTGCAGTAACTAGAAAGTGCTTGCATTGTGAAGTGAGATTAATAGCTACAAATATTTTTTACTGTTGAGATGAAATATTAGTGCTAGCTTTAACAGAATTGTACTTTATTTTTTGTGTAATATTTTCATTCACACTATTGTTTTTTATATTTTTTAATATTTTATTATAATATTAATATCAGTGATATAATCTTTAGATGTTCATATATTATCTTTATATTTTTCTATTATAGTGGATTTATATTGTAAATTTTAGTGATCAAAATTTCATTTAAAGATATAGGAATATATATACAACCAATAGTTGTAGTCATTGAAAAAATAGTGTTAAATTATGTAAAAAAAAATTCCAAGTCGACCCGAAATCTAATCCAAAAATCCGAATCATAGCCGGTCATAGAACGAATCTGGGTTGACCTCGATCCAATCCAAATTTTAATCAGATCTGAATATATTGAAATCGAATTCGAGTCGAGGTTAACCCAATCCGGATCTGATCCATTGACAGGCCTGGTTCACCTAAATCCTGTGGAAGTTAACGTTTGAGAATTATCAACAACAAAGAAAATGAACGATCAAGAAAAAAAAAAAAAGAACTGAGGTGTTCTCTAAAAAGAAAGTGTTTGATTGAGTATTGATATTGTTCAATTGGGGATGATAATTTTTATTCAAATAAGTTTAACTCGTCCTGACCTGACCTGCTTCTAATAGAATGGGTGTGAATCGTAAAGTTTAACTGCAACTAGTGACTCGGTCCAACCCATTTTAGGGCGGATAAATTTGAATATATAGCTCATAATTTATAATTAATTAAATAAAATTATATAATTTTAATATTAAAATAATTAAAATAAATTTTATGTTCACATTTTTATTTAAAATAGATAATTATGGGTATAAGGTGAGCCAAGATAAGGTGGGGCCAGATAAAATAGGGAGGATACGAAATAGTAGAAAGAAAGTAAGGCAGGATAGGACAGGCACGAGTTGAGTGTATATTGGTAACAGCTAAAAGGTCACAGAAAAAGTATGAATTTTGCATATACGTAACTTATATTCGTTTATTGTCATTGTCATTTCTATGATTCGAAGGTATACTCAACATAAATGTATACCTTCGAGATTTATTAGGTGCATCCTAGGCTTTATTTAAAAGTATCTAAATCAAATTTACGTTAATTGGATTGATTGCTAAGTTTTATTTCGATCAAGTTAATGATCATTGATGGGAGTGCGCACAATATAAAATTTAAGGCAAATTACATCCAGGTCCCTGAGCTTAAGTATCATTATCACACAGGTCCACATTTTTAAAATTATAACATCGGGGTCCCTAAGTTTTCAAAAATATCATCTAGGTCCTTTTTTTATTTTTTATTATTAAAAAATATTAAAATTACTATTATACCCTTACCCCCCTCTCTCCACCAGATCTGGCAGCCGCGGTCATCGCACAGCCTCGCGCTGCTTCCGGGGGCCTCGCGCGGCCGCACGACACCGACGTAGGCCTCGCGCGGC
>JAEMOT010002509.1:39514-62829 GCA_019297695.1 Apostasia ramifera | reverse complement strand
GGTGACGGCGCGGCTGCCGGATCTGGTGGAGAGCGGGAGGGTAAGGGTATAATGGTAATTTTAATATTTTTTAATAATAAAATAATTAAAAAAAGGACCCAGATGATAATTTTTGAAAACCTAGGGACTCCGATGTTATAATTTAAAAAACGTGAACCTGTGTGATAATAACTCTTAAACTTAGGGACCTTGGTGTAATTTTCCCTAAAATGTACTCATTTAGGCTTCATTTGGTATTAGTTTTCTTTTTAGACAAATGAAAAAATATTTTATTTTTTTAATTAAAAAAAAAGAAATTTATTTTAATATTAGAAAGTATATAAGATGTAAAATAAAATTAATTTTAATATTTGTATTTAGATTAGATATAAAATAAAATTAATTTTTATAATTAAATTTATATTGGGCCAAAACAAATCTCAAACTAAACAAGGGCTTAAAGTGCTCAGAGTGTAATATTTAAGTTGGAATATTTAATCGGCTTAAATTTATAGATCAATCGGAGGAAAACAAAAACCTGACGATTCGAGAAACCCTTACTGAATTCCGGCAATTGTGAGAGGAAAGCTGAAGAAGGCAAGGATCCGAAGGATCGGGAAGAAAGCAAAGCCAAGGGGAACGCTCCGTGATTTGCCCATCGGATCAATTTTTACAATTAAAATTTATATCGGATCAAAAACATATCTTAAACTAAACGAGGGCTTAAAGTGCTCAGAGTGTAATGTTTAAGTTGGAATATTTAAATTCTCACGTGTAGGTAACAAATAATTACGGATTCCTTAAAACATGAAATTCATTTGATAATTACTTGAATTTAATCTATTCAAAATTGATACCTTAAGAAAAAAATGTATGTGTAATGAGTATTGAAAGATATAAAAATATATATAAACTTACATAAATTTAAATTTACTAACACTTTTATATTATGAACTCTTTATAGATTATTTTTTAGTTCAAATCAACTTTAATCAGTAAGAGCATAAATTTAGATTCACTAACACTTTTATATTATTAATTTCTTGTAGATAACTTTTCAGTTCAAATCAACTTGAATCAATGGGAATATTTCGTGACGAATCGGCAAGTAATTATACGAAATGGTATTTAAATATATAATTAAAGAGGAGTCTGATTTGATATTAACTTAATGTTATATTATATTATTTAGAAAAAAATAATTTTTTAATTTACTGACATAAAGATAATTTTTATAAAAAAATTATAAAATTATTACTCAAACAATAATATCTAAATACTTAGATATATAGATGTCAGGGTATTTATATAATATGACGGAACATTTAGTTCATTATTATCTAGATATTATATCATGTAATCTAAAATCATAACATTTAGAATTATTTTTTAATTGATAATTCTATAATTTTTTAAAAATTTATTTATACATATTATTTAACTAAATAATTATTTTTTCTATATAATATAACACAACCAAAATAATATTAAACAAAATATCTCCTAAATAACATTAAGATAACATTAAGGAGGTGTTTAATTCAATGTTCAGATTGATATTTAGCTCAATTCAAATTCGGATCGAGTTTTTGAGCTAAACCACAAGCTATAGTCGGATCAAATCTCATTTAGCTCCACCTTTAATTTTTTAAATATAAATAATATTTTTAATTATTTATTATTTATACATGGCTAAATTTAAAATAATATTAAAAATATTAAATAACATTCCCAACATATATTCAAACCATTGAGCTTAACATTCTATTTAGATAGGCTTTTCTTTTTTAATATCTAAAGTCTCAATTCATTGATAATAATTAATTATTGAAGGAATTATACCAATATTTTTCCATTTTCCTACAAAATATTAACTTAAATTTGGCGAGTAATTAATGTAGACTCTTGACTGGTAATAATCAAATGATCCATTATTTTTTTGGGGTGCATTTTCACAATTCCAACTATTGGCAATTGAAGCTCACAAAATCATAAATAATCGTCAGCATAAAATGTACTTATAAAGGCATGTTCATAAATCAGTATTTTATCTGCCAAATGACACCAGGAGAAGTATGAGTTTCTCGTAGTCAAGAATTTTGAAAAAAAAAAATCAACAAGAACATATGCTGGCAATCATGTTCGCAATCGATTCAAAATCGACGCAATTGTTACTACGGCATGAAGACGATTCAGCAGATGGAATCAAATCAACTATACAGACTCAAAAACATATACAAAATATTCACTGTGCTGTACTTGTGTATATAGATTGACAACCAAAAGAGTGATAATTATAACAAAATTTGAACCATTTTCAATTACTGGAAATGAATAACCAAACCAGCTCAATGTCATTTGTGAATATGTACAGAGGAAGTGAGGTGATTAATAAACATATTTCAGAGAATTTTGATATAATACACAAAGAAAGAACTAACCCCTCTCTCACCCCATCACAGCTTGCTTATTTTTTTTTCCAGCACAGAAAGCCAGAAATCAGCACCAATATTGAAATTCGAGAACTAAATCCTCGGGACTTAACAACAAGGGAATAAGGGGGTGGGTTGGAGAAGTTCTGTTACAGCAAATTAACAACAACATGAACTGATGAAGAAGGCGATATATTTATATTACCTATCTACCGGTGCTGCTCACACATCTGGCAAGTGTTGGTAGATCTGGGGTTAGCGTAAGTACAGTGTTCGCAAAACCAGAGATTGCCGTCGTCCAAACTGCGTGCAGATGACCGGGAGCTTGTCACTGCCATCTTCGCCTTCCCGTTCTTGCCGCCCTTGCTGCCAACCATGTTCTTCAAGCTCGAACTCTTGCTGCATGTGGCCTGATTTTTGGAAGGGCCAACATCCTTCAGCCCAGTCTCCAGTGCGCGAACTAGGTTCTCGAAGTAGTTTCGGGTCACACTGAACACAAATATGAATAGGATGTGTCTGGTTAGGAGCTACTGAGGGACAAGGCCTCGTCAGAGTAAAGATTTGGCCAATGAGGATAATGTTATTTATATAAATATTAGCATTAGCACTGGCAATTAAGAGTTCAAATTTTGCTTGATGACGGTTTGAATATTTTATCTACTTTGAAATTGATACAAAATCAACTCCAATTCCTTTAACCAGGTGGCAACTAGCTCGAAATTAAAAAAGTTGAACAAAAGTTAAAACCAAAATATTTATTTGCACACAAACACGTGTGCCGGTAACTTTAAAGGCAGCTGTATGTTTTATAAACCCTTTTTGTCTCACGGGCTTTGATATTCAAGTACAAATATATTAATGGCACGCTTGTAATATATGTATAGTGCATGTTTGATTGCATTTGATAAAAGGTGAGTCAAAAGAAAGGGTATTCAGACACAGATCTATCTCTAGGATTACCTATATATATATAAAGAAATGCATGTACATGCAAATGTGTATAATATTTACATAACAGATGTACATGCATGTGTGAATAAATAAGAGGATAAATAGTATAGAAATTTGATAATGCAACTCAGAAATCAATTTGATAATTAGCTTTGAATAACCTCAATTCAAACATGACATGAACTCGGAAATCTAAATTTCAAACTTAAAACTAATTCAAACTTGGTTCCATGCAACCCTAAATATCAAGCTACCATACAAATAAAGCATTATGACAATGACAACCTGGTCAGGCCAGCTAGCTTGGTGCGAAAATCATTGAAGTCCTTCATAGGAGCCTCAGCTTCAAGGTAGACTTGGAGTTCCTTCTCAGCACACTGATGTAGCCGCTCCAACCCAGCTTCAGCCTCACCTGAGAAAAAGCAGATATTCTTTTTTATCATAACATGTACAATTATTTCCAATAGAAATGAGATGAGTAACAAACCTTGCAAGTACTCGAAAAACTGCCGCTTGGCATGTTCGTGCTCAGGTAAGTAATATCCATAGGCATAAGTCCATTTCAATACTCGCCTGCACTCAACAATCTGCATTACAGTTTTAGTGACTGAAAATGTTTTGCATACAATATCCCATAGGAGGATTATAAAATAATAAAAAACATGTGATAAAGAGCTTTTCCTTACCTGCATCCAAGCCTCTATTATGAACTTCAGTTGCGACTCCGGTTGGCTTTGTCTGTCACTCAGCTTTTCAAGCTGCATCAACAATTCATAAAAACAGTAAAATTAATCAGTTTTAAGATCACAGGCATTTCATTTCACAAAAAAGATCACAGGCATTTGAACTAAGTCCCAGGAGCAACATTCATCCACATTTTTTTCGAAGCATGCTGCTGATGAACTGGTGATGTATTTCTCACGTATTTGTTGTCAGCAGTTTTATGCTAACAATCATCGCAAAAGTTAGATTATGACACAATAAGGAAAATTCTTGAATCCAGAAAGTCAGCCATCTGTCTACAACTTGATAAACTGATGAATAAGCCAGATATGTGAAGCAACGTAGGCGTTTGTTACATATAAGATCAAATCTTTAAAGCATAACCCATCATTTCCTGCTAATGCACGTAAAGTTGTGCATTATAAAAATGCTCCTTAGAAGAACAAAATGCTCATCAAGCCTCATGCAGCAAAGTCACATTGGTGGGGACACAACACTATTGAACAATCAATTCATACCAGGCAGATTCTAAACTTAACATCCGATATCTTACCACGTAGCAATGATCTAGATGGATAAATGGACAAGAGATGAATTTAACAAGTGGCATAAATGGTGACTGATTAGCATATTTGGAAATTCTCACTCATTTTGATTGATTTATTTTGACTAAAAATTTTCAAAATTTGGCTGATTTTTATTTATTGTATTTCCTTTTGGGACTATTAGGATTTGGCATGTTGTAATTTTGCTTTGTTTATGTTCCTAATTTCTCCAAGTTGTCATGTTTGTAATGAGGTATATATATATATACATACAAACTTTAACTATTGTGTTGGGTGATCATGGAATGAAATAAAATTTAATTTACATCGTGAGTTAAAATCCTAGTGAAGGGAAAAGTTGAGATCTTGAGTGAGAATTTATACGTACTTTAATTTGATTAAGATACTCTGATGCAAATCTAATTGTAAGCTAAGTGCAAGGACGTATGGAAGGGATGCAAGCCTAATGTAAGAGCTACATAATCAAATAAGGAGTAAGCTATTAGGTACTATGGAAAGCACAATTTCAGCAAACAAACATAGTGATAAAATATTCTTAGTATGTTTTTATCTATTCTTCTGTGATTTGCATCTGGTTTTATCGCAACACAAATGGTTTTTGATTGGATTTCCGCCGTATACTTATGGGATTTCTCCTAGGATTTATTTGCAAGCAAGATTCAATTTCCCAACATGAAGTCTATTCGTCAGACAACTATTAGTTTCAATCCGGTTATCTTCAACAGTAAATTGATCTATCTACAAGTTTGATATTAGCTTTATCATCACATATTCATAGAATATATTCTTGCTATCTTTTGTGATTGATTGTCAAATGTCCATCGATCTCTGAGTTAGACTTGCATAGGTATATTGTTCCACACATGCATGTCACTGGAGCTCACAGACTAGAAAATTACCCAAGCTATATAAGAAACATAAAGCAATAACATACGTCCAGTCAGATACCCAGAAAATTTGAATTGGATGAGACGCATTAGTCTTACTGTCAAAAAAAAGATTACAATAAATAGCACAGGTAGAAACAAATATACTCTAGAGGCTACAGTATACTATGTTATAAGTCCATGATGGAAGCTACATATAAAAATTTACATGCATATAGATTAAAAAACAACACCAACTCAATACCACACTAGGATTAGCTTTCACAGCTTACATGTAACAGAACTAAATTAAACAAAATGTCATCATCGTTAGAAGCAGTATAATATTAGAAGTCCCAGCTTATTAAAAACTCTCTAGTATCGCATGCACATGCAGTCGTATAGACAGTTGAGTCCAGTGAATGCACATGCTATCACCAAAGCGATGGATGTCCCAAAAGTAAACTAAAATAGCATACCTTCTCAGTCTGCATGCTATGCAGATCTGCAAGTGCCTTTTGTCTGGACTGTCAATGACGAGAAACAAGAATGTATAACATGATTAGTCAATACGTATATATCTATATACAACTACAAACAAAAAGACAATCAAATATTACAAACTTACAAAATGTATTGCTAAAAATGCATACATCAGAATAGAAAGGGACACAAATTTCATAAAAGTTTTCAATAGCGAAAATTTCCATTTGTTTTCAGGAAGAGCAATGGAAAAAGCTGCCAAATGGGTAAGAATTTTAAGATATGTGTCCCATAATCCTTAAAGTAGCTCAGATTAGTCATTTGGTGTTCTTGCGGCCCTACAGAACTTTTGGGCAACTAAAATAGCCGATAGGTTGAGACTTGCGAATGCTGAGTTGCAAAAGCTTACACGAACATACACAAAATAAGCTATGGCCTTGTTTGGCGCAAGAACCAAAATCAAAACCAAAATGGTGTTAGTTTAAAAAACAATAATAATAATCGAGTATTTTGGTCTAGAATGTGAAATAAAATTGATATTTTTATTGAAAATTATTGAGTATGTGAAATAAAATAATATTTTTTATATTAGAATTTGTGTAGAATGATTAAAAAAAATAAATTTATTTTTATTATTTTTTAAAAAAATACTATTTTGGTTCTCGAGCCAAAAAGGGCCTATAAGTGTTTTTCAAGGAATGCAAGAGCCAATTAAATAATCTCCTTTTAATAAACACATGTTCTGTTCGGACATAAGGAGCTTTGATTACAGATTTTCCTATTACAAATGAATTACACTAAGGCACAGCTTTAAAGTTCGTATTTTTTTACTTTGGTTATGGAAGTCCTGACTGGACATATCCAAAATGAAGTGCTTGGATATATACTTTTCACAGATGATATTATTCTTGTTGATAAAACTAAAGAGAGAGCCAAAACAAAACTTGAACTTTGCAGGAATACTTTAGAATCTAAAAGTTTTCGTCTCAATAGATAAAAAATTGCATACATGTAGCGCACATTTAGTCATCAAAGAAGCACTTATATTGATAACATGACAATTGGTGATCAAATAGTCAAGAAGAGTAAACGCTTTAGACACTATGGATCAATCATACAAAATGATGGTGAAATAGATAATGACGTTATAAGCAAAATCCAAGCAGAATGGGTAAAATGGAACAATATTTTTGGTGTGTTGTGCGATAAAAAATTTCTATCCAGACTTAAGGGTAAATTTTATAAAACTGTAGTAAAACTAACAACGATATATGGTGCTAAATGCTAGCCTATAAAGAGAAAACATATAAATAAAATAAGTATTACAAAAATAAAAATACTAGGGTGGATGTGTGGGTACACATGAAAGGATATAATAAGAAATTAGTATATCCGCAAGAAAGGTGAACTTGCACCAATTAAGGATAAACTTAGAGAAAGTCGGCTTAGATAGTTTGGGCATGTGAATTGTAGGGTGATTAAAATTCTAGAAAAGAAAATTGAGTCATTAGATTTTGCCTATGTACAAAGAGGAAAAAGGAGACTAAAGAAAACATGAATAAAGAGTGATCTTACTCACTTAGATCTATATAAGAATTTGTTAATTAATAAAGCGCAATGAAAACAAATGATTCATGTAGCCGACCCCACCTAGTAGGATTAAGGCTTGATTGTTGTTGTTGTTGAATAAACACGTGTTTTGTTAATTAAAAAATATCAACCTACAGGGGCCAAGTATAGTACCAATAGTTCCAAAGATCTCATTCCAAGTGACAGAAACATCAAATTATCAAACTTAGATAGCATACATGCAAAACTACTTACAAGACGGTTCATCATGTCAACTTTGAACAAAGCATTAGATCTATCAAACTTGTCTTGAAAAATCTAATGGTCACGAATAGCACAAACAGCTTCAAAAAATCTAACTCCATGTGACTTGAAACAATAAAACATCAAATTCAAATGACAACCTTAATTAGACATCTGCAAAGCCAAGGTTAACCATTGCAAACGAAGTTCCACCTCAAATCGAGAACCTACGTTGGATCGATGTCTCGCTTCAAAATAAGGTCCAATTTCAGACTGACGTATCATCCCAGATCGAGGTCCCAATGCCCTGCTATAGGACCGTGGTACTTCTCATGGTTATTCTAGCTACATGTTATAAAGTCACAATACAAATATAGTGTCAAATCATAGATAATGCCACATAAGCATGCTTATTTTCTTCTCAACCTCTCATTAACTCTAAAACAGTAATAACTGAGGCAATCTCAACTGTCTATTCTAGTTGTACCAATTCCTAGAACGTAGTCTATAACAGCTAGTCGACAATAATGTAATCGCATGGAATGCCACGTGACACCCCCTCAATTCCTAATATCAATGATCGGAATCTTCGTTCTTATGACTGACAATTTCGCCTGCTACCGATTACTTACAAATACATCTCATTATCTTCAGCTACAAATGAATGACTCCATCAAACGAGAAATCAACAAGTACACCAACCTTTTCCTCTTCACTGAAACTCTAAACCTTGTATTCCCTTTCTTCCCCAACCAAGGAGAAACTTCTTTAATGGCCTCTAGGGAACTTTCATTTTTACTTAAATAGAACTTCACTTTGGCTCAGCTAATGGAAGTAAGAGAATCTCTTTGAACTACCTAAATTTCATCTCCCTATTTTCATTGTTATTTTTTTCTGCTTATCCTCCTAAAAGAACTCTGGATTCTCCATCAAAAGAGCGTGAGTTTTTTTTTCTAATTAACGCTTTATGACTCAGATGCAAGGATCATTGGTTAGCGTCAAAAGAAGATTCCCTCGTTGCTTTTTCTACAATACTGAAAACATCCCAAAGAATAATCTGGACAAACTGAATAGTACTCTGCCATCTCAATTAATGAAGAAATTTGCCTGAGGTGGGAAAGTACAAGAATCAGACATTAGATAATCCCAAGTTTTACATTTCAGTTAAAAAATCACATCGTGATCCTTCATTTCTTCTATGATAAAAGTATGTCAAGACGTCATATTTAAAGCACTACATCAGTTGCTTATTTGGCAACTTACAGATGATAATAAATGCTCAAGTACTTCAGACATGGAACAGGCTCTTACAACAAGTTAATACGTCATTTGATCAAGTACATAAAGTTTATCGAGACATGAGCATTACAAATCCATCCACTGAATAAAGCATAGCAAAATTAATATGTAAACTGTATGATCCATAAAAAATTAGCTGGCTAGAGAAAATTGTAAGTGCATAATTCAAAGAATAATTGTTGCCAATCACAATGACAAAAACTTGGTCAACAGAAACATAGAATCTTTAAGTAATATAATAAGCAAATGTCACAAAATTTTTGATAGGCGCAATAACAGTAATAAATACATTTTCTACCTAAGATGGAATAAATACAGCAAAGAAGGAAACTATTCAGAAATTTCACATACTGATTGATTTGTGGCCCATCTTTCATAATAATGTGTGTATCGTTCTAGGGAGTTTTTAGCCATTTCTCTTCTCCTTTCAGACTCGTCATACTAAAAACAGTTAGAAAGGTTATATCAAATCAAAAAAATTTACAACCATGCAAAAGTACATAAAATGAGATATCTATATGTATAATTATACCGCTCCCTCCTGTTTTGCTGCTTCATAGCGGTTACATGCATAAAAACCACCTGTCCTCTCCCCATGCTCTGACCAAGCACCAAGGCATAACCTAGCATAATTCCAATAAAATGGTATCAAGATTAGAAATTGTAAATGAATAAGTCCCCCGGTCAAATTAGAAGGAATTTGTCAGTTGGATAAACTTTACCAGCAAAATTCAAATTTACAAGGAGGTGTACATGTAATATGCATACATCCTTGGTTTTTCTCAATTGGTCTCTTACACTTTGGACAAGGCTTCGAGTTAGCCAATATCCTGAAAAGAAAAAATGCAACAAATTAGTTTTTAAAAAAAGAACTTAAAAACTATCCCAAAAGGCAATCCTGGGAATTATTACAATAGCAAGGTGGTGGTGTTCTAAGAAAAATTATGCAATTTGGAAGGACACGAATGCGGCCCTTGAGCAATTTATTTGCAATGCATTTAGCTTAAAAGATGAGCATTATTCCCTCCATTTCAAAATGCTAATGTCAGACAAGAGATGAAGACAAAAAATTGCTGTAGATCCACGAAACACAGTCAGTTTCAACAAATCCAACTTGCAACATCCAGAAGCCACCTTTGCATTCTACTTTCTACATACCATTCCATTTCAACATTCACTGCTCAAAAAGGTAACATTAAAGCCAATTCCAAATATTAAGCCAATTAACCATCTCACAATACTAATTATAGATATTATAAAATACTAATTTGTCATATCTTGTTCTCTATACAATGCCAAAAATCAAATGTCAAAAGAATAAACAAAACAATCTCATTTCTTCTTCAACTACACTTCTATAATAATTAATGTTTTACTGAAATCAGTAATGCATACTTTGAGGTTTAGAATGCATCGCATGCCCTTTGAAGGACGAAGATAGTGAAACTCAGACAACACACTAGATGCAGGATTGTTGAAGAAATTAGCATTATTATATATAACGGACTACTTTAATTAAATATATTTAAAGAATATGTATTTGTCATAGGTTCAAAGTCTGGACATTACTTTGCTCATGCAAAACTATGCTAACACTTGATAAAATTAATTTAAAAATACATTATACAAATCAAATCATCCCTACTAAACATTTTCTTTTTTTGATCAAGACCTATTAAACAATTACTTTGTTGGCTTAGTGGAAAGTTGTCCAAGCCTCCAAAAGGGAAGTCATGGTTCTAATCTCACCCAAACAAAGTCATACTTACTAAAGAATGAGTATCAAATAGACAGAAAATAGTGATTAGTAGACCAATTGATTAGGTGCAAAGGCTCGTGAATCATCTCTGTCAAGTCACATTAATGCCAATGATACATTTGATTAATCAATCAATGGCACAAGTTTTCACTGTAAAATATAGTAAAAAGACAAGGTTGTCATGCTAATTTTTGGAACATAAACCAGTCTGTAACATCTTTGTCACTCCATACGAACGAAAACAGTGTTGCCTAGTATTTTTGCTCTATTAATTTTGCTAGTCTCAAAAAAGATTTATGGGTTAAACAAAAGCTCGTATATTTGCGTCACAAAAATTACATCTACTTACTGAATTACAAAAGTAACATAAAAATTTTAATTAGGTTCAAAGAGCCATCTTGGTTCTTCTCTTTACATCTCTCCTTTCTGCTAACCATACCCCTCCCAGACCATTCCTTCCAGTTTTTAACAGTATCAACATTTCAAAGACAGCACAACAATTGTACAAATGAAAAGGTGAAAATAGAGGAAGTGGTTACCAAATTAGCAACTGAACAGCCGTTATCGGAGGACACTGCTTACTAAAAGTGAGATTTAGGCACAAATCAATCTGATTTTATGTCAAGTAAATCTATTATGAAAACTTTTCATTTGCTTAAAAGTTTAACTGAGAAGTTTACAAAGAAGAAGATCTACATTAAATTTTTATCGATTTAAAAAAGGACTATGATAAAGTCCCAAAGAAAATACTTTAGAATATTTTGAAAAATAAAAATATTTGTATTGCTTACTTTCAAGTTATTAAAAATATGTATAAAAGGATTATTACTTGTATTCGAAAATAATAAGAGTTAATTAAGAATTTCCCTATCACAAATGGATTACACAAAGGCTCAGCTTTAGGTAAAATATCCTTTTCCATTAGTTATAAAAGTTCTGACAGCAAACATTCACAAGGAGGTGCTTGGCGTATGCTTTTCACAAATAATATTTTCCTTATTTATAAGATTAGAGATGGAACTAAGACGAAATTTAAGTAATTAAGAAATACTTTGAAATTTAAAGATTTTCATCTTAATAAATCTAAAGTCGAATATATGCAGTGCAAATTTAATTAAGGTAAAAACAGTAATGTCGGGGAGATAAGTTTCTTTGAAACTTTGGTGAGGATAGTTAGTGATCAAGTTTTCAAGAAGTGTGGGCAATTTAGATACTTTGATTCATATAAAATAACGAATAAAATAAATAGTGATGCCATTATTAAAATTCAAGTACGATGAAATTAAGTGGAAGAATGCATCAGACATATTGTACAATAGAAAAATCTCATTTAAACTTAACGATAAATTTTATACGACAATAATAAGAACAGTGAAGTTATATGGTGTTGAATGCCAACCTACAAAACAGAGACATACAAACAAAACAAGTATCAAAGAAATGAAGATGCTAAAGTAGATGAGTATACCCGAAATAATAAGATAAGTTAGAATAACCTTAATTAAGAATAAGATGAAAAAAATTTATTTTAAATAGTTTGAATATATAAATAATAGATGATAGAAACTCCAATAAGAAGAGTTAAGTGATTGAATTTTGTCCATGTAAAAAGATGAAGACCAAAAAAGATATGATAAGAAGCTATGACAAATAACTACATATTTGAATAAAATGAAATGAAAATAAAAGATCCATGTAGCTGACCACCTAGTAGGATTAAAGTTTTGATTGTTGTAGTTATTGTAGCTTCATATTAGAGATAACTACAGGTTACTAAGGTTAGAGCTTGAAACCTCTGTCTTTAAAACCATGTTAAATCTATGGATACCAACTAACCTAAAGGCTTAAGCTAAGGTTATGGCCCAACGCTTAGGCCCTGTTTGGTTGGAGGCTATCTTGGCCATGATCATGGCCAAAATAGCCTTANACTTAATTTTTTATTATTATTTTTTTGTAATAAAATGGTTGGAGGCCATTTTGGCCATGGCCTAGCCTCCAACCAAACAGGGCCTTAGGAATAATTTTATATTAGTAAGATGCATGTGCTACATAGAAAATATTACTATTGCGTAAATTTTAATGAAAACTTTTATATGATTTTCTTTAATCTTCTTGTGTGAAGTTTCACATTTTTGTTGTAAATGCTTTAATTATTATCATTTTAATTGGAATAAATTTTAAACATTTACAAGTTATTTTAGTTAAAATTTAAGAATTTTCAAATATAAAATCAAAATCTATCATATTTATTTTTTTACTTTTTCTCTCCATGTCATGTGACTTCGATTACTTTATTTTTACTCATATTTATTACTTTTATTTCATAATTTTTATCCAATTAATTGTATTTTATAATATAATAAAGTAAAAAAATTACACAATAATAATTTTCTTTTTTTAAAATATTTTCATAAAATTTCATTTAAATTTATTTTTTCAAGTATTATATATAGTTAAATTTTCTTAGCATTGTTGTAGAAATATTATTTTAAACACTTGTATAAGTCATCACACTGGGCGAGAAAAAAGAACATGCTATATGACACTTAGTGGCTCATAGCATACACAAAGTCTACCTTATCACATGCTATATAAATTTAAGAAAATTTAGAAATAGCGAGAAAGTAAAAATCTGAATGAAAATCTCAGTCTCATAAAAATTAAAGTAGAAAATAAAAAAATCTTTAAAAATAATAATAAGTATTTTCATATAAAAATATATATATATATATCAAAAATAATTATTTATATAGTAACAATCAAAGAGATCCAATAAGTAATATTTTCTCTAATTAATAGACTAATTTAATTAATTTAAAAAACATCAATATTTCAAATAAACATAATGTCCAACCTGATCTAATAATTAGAAAAAATGTTCTTTATTAGTACTTTAATAACATTAAAGCACCTAATTGTGCATTATCTCAAATTAAATGATCAATCTGATTAATTTAAAAACTAGGAGGACTCAGTTACACAAAGACCCAAATTAAAAGAACCTAATTGCTATTAACCCTAATTTGTATTGAAAATTATATGCACAGCATATTATATATATACATATATGTATTATAATATTCACAATTTTTTACCTATCTAATGAACTTAGAATTAACCAAAGTTTTGAGGCATCTAATGATTCAGCAATACGCCAATACCTACAAGAAATTTTGTTTATTGGGGGTTTGACATTTTATCGGGTAATAATATATTAGCAATTCATGGAATCAAATTAACATTAAAGTATTTGAAAAACAAAATCAACAAATTGGAATATGATCTAACTAGCATGTTTTTTTTTATTTCACGTCTTGACACCACAACTTTTCTCATCCTACTTAAAAATTGTGATCATAATGTAATTTAAACTTAAGAATTTCTGGTTCTCAGGCAAGCTCCTTCCTTATTAGGCTAGGAGAATACCACAACAACCATGTTAAACATAGTAATCAGAGGGTCGATTTGCTCTCTGATTCAATATTGAATGCATACTAAAAAAAATAAATTGTATAACCAAAAGATTTCGGATATACAAATTATATTTGAGTACAATTTTAACAAACTATATTTTTCATTATTTTTTTGACAAATCAAATGAACTCAAAATTAGACGAAATTTTGAGGCATCAATCATCATAATTTGATCTAGCAATACCTTAGTGTAATTTCGTTTCTGCATTGATTTGATATTTTATTGAGTAATAATACATTAACAATTTATGGAGTCGAATTAATATTAAAACGGTTGAATTAGACCAGTAAGTTGAAATATAATCTAGAAAACAAGTTGAATCTAGTAACAAAAATCAGGTTGATTTGATTGCCAATTCGATGTCGAAAGCAGGCCAAAAGAAATAAATCATATATCCAGAAGATTTTGGATACATAAATTATATTTGAATTCAATTTTAGCCTATTATAACTTTCATAAAATTTATGGCCAATCAAATGAGTTCAGAATTAGACGAAATTTTGATGCGTCAATCATCGTAACATGATCTAGCAATACCTAGGAATACTTTTTGTTTTAGAGTTGGTTTGGTATTTTATTGAATAATAATACATGCAATGAAATCAATATCAAAAGATTGAAAAAAATTGAAAAAGTGAAAACTACATATGTCAAAGAAAATAACTTTTAAGTAATTAAAAAAAGCATGGAGGTGGCGGCAAACAATGGAATAAAATGATATTAATTATAATTAGAATAGGCATTTTAGGTAATTCAAATTAAAAAAAAATGTACAAGTGACGGCGATTAGTGGAATAGAATGGTATCAATTATAATTAGTATGGGATGGTGGCAGCGAACAGTGGAATAGAATGGCATTAATTATAATTAGTATAAGCATTTTAGGTAATTCAAAAGTTCAGCTGTTTTTAGCAACCTTAATAATATAATATAGATTCTAACAAATTGTTGATATATTGATACTTCAAAAATAACAAATTAATAATAATCAAATCTAATAACTAGAAGAGTAAAATTTGAAAAGAGAGAGTGAGAGTTAAATGAATCTGTTAAAGCCTGTTTAGCCCCAAGACCATTTTGGTCCTACCCAAGACTAAATGGTACTCGATTAAAAAAAATAACAATAACAATAGATAAAGTTTTTATTACATCTTACATTTCATATACTCAATCATTTTCGATAAAACTATCAACTTTATTTCACAACTTTAATATATGAAATATTTGATCTATAATGTGAAATGAAGCTGATAGTTTTATCGAAAATGGTTATGTGAATTAAAATAAAATTTTTCATACTGGAGTTTGTAAGATGTAATAAAAAATTATTTATTTATTATTATTATTATTATTTTAATCTAATACCATTTTGATCTTAGACGGGACCAAAATGGTCCCGGAAACAAACGGGCCCTTAGACTTAGGCAAAACTGACATTTTGGTCACTTGAAAACTATAGTGACTACATCAGAGGGCCAAGCTTTTGGCATGTAATTGATAAAATCTACTGGTTAGAAAAATATTTAGTACTACTTGCATTTGACATGTGTATTATCTTAAAAACAGTAATCTTCTACAAAATTAAACATGAAAACATTTATTTGGTGGTATACTTGCAAACATCAAAAGCTTAAAAAATATAACAAAGATTGGATGGATGCTTTGTGAATTCTTCACATAATTTCTTTTATTCAATTAGACATTAATGTGAATGAACTCCTATTCCAAACCAACTTAAATATCACTTATGTACACTGAAGCTTGTGGCTTTATAGTAAGATCGTGCTCTTCTTGCTATGACCGAAAATTATAATGCCTTCATTTCTTCATAATCATTATTATCTTCCTTAAAAGGATAAACCTACTTTATGGGACACCTGAGAAGATTCAAAAGTTACAGGAACAAAGTTACTATCAAGAGGATGAGGTAACCAACCAATTCATGTTCTCAGATTCAGCACTGTTTTTCAATATCCATTTCGCAACTGTGACACAATCCACCGGCCGATGAGCTTCCTCAGTACACTGTAAGTTTCCAACTCAAATAAACTAGAGTGATAAGCTATGTTTCTTCTCTAGAAACAATAAAAAGATTAGAGCTATTGCAATGGACAGAAAGAAAACTTTTCAACTTACATTCCAACAAAAGCTATATGAACAATTGCAAGTAACATCAAAGCTACCGCTACCCATTACGAACTCCACAGCAAACTCACAGCCAGGAGCTGGGCACCATTTTGTCTGCATCAAAAGCCAGTAAGGTAAATGATACATAAGAGATTACATCTTAAGTCCAAAACATGAAGGTGTTCATAACATGTAATTTAAGAGCATCACAATAGTTCAAACTTAGAAGACAAAAATTTGCTTAAACCTACAAGGCTTAGAGCTTGAATATCGGTTCATCATGGCAATTAAAAGAGTCCCAGCAAGTGGCTCAAATTCTAATTATATAGAGTTAAATATGTAATCTCCAAGATATGTATTTCATAATTGGAACAATAACAGCCAATTAAAAACATAAAATTGTTGCAATAAACAGTAGCACAAAAAAGGAATTTATGCACTATCCAAAAGACAATTGTGAGTTATATATTTTCAATGATTTTCCTAAATTCCGTAGAAAACAAGAATAATTACTGTGGCTAAAAATATATGTTAGACCTTACAATTTTCTCTAGTAGCTTTTGATGGTGTTTATTAATATCAAGCACATCAATGAAGATGACAAGTATGCTCAATCTTAACATTATTGTTTATATTGAAGTAGGAAAGATGTGAAATAGAGGTCATCAAACTAATTAGCATATCATAATTTTAAAATCAAATACAATCAAAAGTATTGTTTAGTATTGTCTACGCACTTATGCCAAGTGCCAACACTTGCCTGGTGCACAGTTGTCCCGACTGCAAAAAATTATAGGTATGCTTACTCAGATCAACCAATACATTGTAGAACATACAAAATATGTCAAACAGAGAAAATAGTAAACTAATTTTAACAAACATTTTCAAAATCGAACATAGAATAGATAAAACTAACTAGCGACAAATTACCTTTGTCCAAAATGAGGTAAAGTCACTGCAGACATGCAAAGCAATTATAGCACTAAAACAAAATTTCAATTATACCACTAGGAAATTAACTTTTACGGAATGCATGGATATGTTCTTTTTTTTTTGTTTGATCATATGAAAATGAATATGTTCATTTCTATCCTACCTTCCTATTATCTTCAATATAAGACCTGAGAAGATAGCGTGAATACTTCTCCTTATCATCATTGGTGGCTAACATAAAAATCATGTCTTCACCAACTGCAGCACCACAAGATGGATCCGGGCATCTCAACGTCAAGCACCCAGGGCCATCACTTATTGATGTGCCTATGTAACCTATGCATGGAAAATTCAAATTAAGCTTCAGAGAGTACTATATTTCATCAGAAGACAAAAGACATTTGGTAGAATGAAACATTGTTGTCATTATATTCTGCAGGACAAGCACATGAAAGAATTCACAAAAACAAATATACATCATTAATCATGATACACTAAATTAAAACCGAAGGAAGGAGATGATGTATCTTATAAGAAATTTTGTTCACCAAGCAGAGCTACAGCTAGGATTTTGGCTCTGAGCCAAGAGATAACCAAATCATCCTACTGAGTTTGATAAAAAAAATCAAGAGTAAGATTCACATGTGACCACAATCCTTATCTGTGTTAAAATGTTGAAAAGCAAGTTAGAGTGACAGGCTTTGGAAACTTAAAACACCGCAAACAACATGAACCTATTAGTACAATAGCGACAACAATTTGGAATGATTTGTCAATATTTTCTAATTCATGAAATGCATGATTTACAAAAACCCAAATTAAAATGTTCAATACATGACCAATTGAAAAAGAGAAAAGGTATGGGAAAATATAACACCTACATGGTAAATTAACATCAAAAGAGAATAAGCAATTTTATGCCTTCATGAATAAGTAAACCATAAGCGGAAAGGAAATATTAGAATATATTCAGTCTAATTTGTTCCATCAATGACAAATCCTTAAGAAGAACCCTACCTTCTAGTTCAACAAAAAAAAGAGGAAAGGAAGCACAATCTAATGTTCAGATGAAGTAATAATCACAGAGGGGATCAAATAATGAAAGAAGACACAGGTATAAAGCAGTAGCAAAAGCCAAGAAGCATTACTAGGTTTTCAAGACTGGGGCTAGAAGGGGAAGAGAATAAGGAGAGAAGAATTTCAAAGGAAATGTTTCAACCTCAAATTGCACAAAAGCTTTTTTCTTAAGCACAAAAGCTATTTTGACAATATGACAGGAAACTGAATTATAGGAAGCCAAACAGGCTGCCAAATTTTTTCTAATATTTCTATTTTAATTAAAATATATATATTAATTTATATCCCATCCCAAACAAACTTCAACATTAAAACATTACTTTATTTCACATCCTACATAATTCTCAATAAATCAATAAATTTTATTTTATATCCCACATAATTTTAACTTTAACTAACTTACTTCATTTCTTATTATACACCTTTTTTCAGAAAACTCCAAAAAAAATTTTCCTCCACACCCTTTTTGGCATCATGCCAAACAAGCCCTAAAACAAGAGAATTGAGTGAAACAAAAGAAATATTAAAGTTGTGAAATTATGTGCAACAATTTCAGTAGAATTCTGGAAGAGTACTAATTTGATTAATTAATTTCGGCATATCAACCATAATCAAAAGGAGATAAACATTTGCACTTTAAGTTACAAAAGAAATCAGCTTCCCCAAAGTAGTACATTTAGTAATCTTCCCCTTTTCAACCAATATTCCCAAATTTAACTTCTTTAATGGCAGTTCTTTCTCCAGTATTACTGGCTTGGAGAGATTATTAAAAGATTAATTTTGGGCAATCTACAAGACGATATAAAAAAACGTTGGCTCCCATAAGGCAAAGGTACTTGAATGAACCATTCTAAGCCAACCCAGCAACTCAAAGCAATTACCAAAACTCTGAACAACTGAAGGATGTCAGTTATCAATGCAATTACTAACTATTGCAGAACAAAATGCCAAACAAACCAGATTCCTTTATTTTCTTAAAACAGTATAATAGATCACATGCAATTTAAATGTTACTTACAATTAGAAGAGCATTAGATCAAATACTAGTCCATAGAGCAAGGGTACAGAAGAAAAGCCCGCTGGAACATCCTACCGTATAGGCTACCTAAATTTAAAATAATGATCCATATAGAATAGAAGTAAAAATTACTTACATCCGACGTATTACAAAAACTGAAGTCTGGAAGGCTTTAAAGAAGATGAAGCATAAAAAAGCAGTAGAACCAGATAACATCCCAATAGATGTTTGGAAGTGCTTAGGAGATGAAGGAGTTTCTTGGCTCACTAGATTGTTTAATATGATTTCGAAGACTAAAAGGATGTCAAATGAATGGAGAAAAAGTATATTAGTACCTATTTATAAGAATAAAGGCAATGTACAAAATTATGCTAATTATAGAGGAATTAAATTAATGAGTCATACTTTAAAACTTTGGGAGGGTGATCGAACAAAGGTTACACCATAATACCAAGATATCAGTCATTTATTAAGAAGTTTAATGGAGAAATTTAAAGAGAGAAAGGAAAACCTACATTTGGTTTTTATTGATTTGAAAAAAGCTTATGATAAAGTCTCAAGAGAAGTACTTTGAAGAGTTTTAGAAAAAAAAGATATTTACACTGCTTATATTTAAGTTATTAAAGACATGTATGAAGGAACTGTTACCTGTGTTGAGACACAAGGAGGTTTGACTAAGATTTTCCAATTACAGTTGGATTACACCAAGGCTCGGCTTTAAATCCGTATCTTTTTGCTTTGATTATGAAAGTCACGACTGGACATTTCCAAGATGAAGTACCTTGGTGTATGCTCTTCGCGGATGATATTGTCTTTATTGAGAAAACTAAAGAGGGCTTTTAAAGCGAAACTAGAGCTTTGGAGGAATGCTCTAAAATCTAAAGGTTTTCATCTCAGTAGATCAAAAACTGAATATATGAAGTGTACATTTAGTCAAGAAAGAAATACTTATATTGGAGATGTGACAGTTGATGATCAAATTCTCAAAAAAAGTGAGCGTTTTAGATACCTTGGATCAATCATACAAAATGATGGTGAAATAGATAATGACATTAGCAGAATTCAAGAAAAATAGGTAAAATGGAGAAATGCTTCTGATGTGTTATGCAATAGAAAAATTTCATCCAGAATCAAGGGTAAATTTTATAAAACTGTAGTAAGACCAGCGATAATATATGGTGCTGAATGTTGGCCTGCAAAGAGGAAACATATAAATAAAATAAATGTTGCAGAAATGAGGATGCTAAGGTGGATGTGTGGATATACACAAAAAGATAGAATGAGAAATGAGTTATTCGAAAGAAAATTGGTGTTGCACCAATTGAAGATAAACTTAAAGAAAGTCAGCTTAGATGATTTAGACATCTAAATCGTAGGCCGATTGAAGCTTCAGTTAGAAAAATTGAGTTATTGATTTTGCCCATGTACAAAGAGGAAGAGGGAGACCAAAGAAGACATGGCAAGAAACTATAAGGAGTGATCTTAGTTACTTAGACTTAAATAAGAATATGGTAACTGATAAAGCGCAATGAAAACAAAAAATTCATGTAGCCGACCCCACCTAGTGGGATTAAGGCTTGGTTGTTGTTGTTGTTGTTGTTGATCCATATAGAATAGAAGTACTGTGGAGCAGAACAACCCACTCAAGCATTCTTCTTCCAGCATAGGTTGCATAGACTTAAGAATACATTTTCGCAAAAAATATGGATGTTCTCATAAAAATTAACTTAACCAAAAAAAAAATGTGCCTTGTAGGCATCAGATTTTGTTTAGATAAGTTGAACAAACCTCTCCAACAAGTGCTACAAAAAGGATGGCCACAGGCTGCAGCACTCATATCATTCCTTGGACAGCTTTCGAAACAAATTCCACAGGTCAACTGTCACCAAATTGCAATCAATGTTTGGCAGAAATCATTTACATAAAATAAAACTTGTCAAACACAAAAACAATTTAAACAGATAATAGCAAATCATCATATTTAGAGAAGAAGCAGAGCAGCCACAATAATTACTTCTCTAGAATTGGGCACTTCTACTGGTTTGTCCAACAAGCCAACTGCCTTCCGAACATTTTCCTCATCAGCAAACCATTCATCATGCACCTTACTAACACTCCTGTGCAGTTGATAAGAATATAAAAAAGAAAAAGACAATTAAGCATATGAAGAATGACATAATAACTTCAAATAAGATCATCTTTGTGCCAACAATTAACCATTTCAGTCAAATTCTTTGGAGTAGAGGGAAAGCTCTCAATCACCACAACAAAAAACTAAACGAAGTATAAAGTGGTTCCTCTTGCACTCAATCTATCAGAATGTAAACGTTTTCATGCTCTGTTGGAAAAATCAAGCTTTGTCGACCATGATCACCACAATAAAAAGTTAAAAGTATAAAGTGGTTCCTCTTGTAACTCAGTCTATCAGAATGTAAACTTGTTCATACTCTGTTGGAAAGTTCAAGCCACCAACATTGTCACCAACATTGCCATCAACACTTAACTTAGGAAATCCAATTGAGTGGACTTCCATGACAGCAACAGTGACAAGTCACACAAGGCACTCACCATGGATTTTAAGTATTTATATGTGACACAGAATCAGATTTTGTGTGAACAGTTAATGCAAAAGAAGCAAAGGGATAATTCTTGATTAACGAGCACCAACTTGTGCTCATAACAAGGTCCCGTGGCAGTGTCGGACACCAACACGTCATGGACACTCCTAGACACGTGTCGAACACACCAAATCCGTGTCCATATTTATTTTACATAAAAAATATACTGGACACATCTGAATACTCGAGGGACACTTTTAGGATATTTCGAGAGAATGCTTTATTAAGTTTGTTCTTTTTCATTCTTTCTTGTTCTACTAATAGATTTATTATGAAATTAGTTACTTATATATATATTTTTGTCATAATATTTTTAATTTAATTCGTAATTTTTAAAGGGATGTCGTAACTCTATGTCCATGTCGTATCGTATCCTATATCTCGTATCGTGTCTGTACTTCATAGCCTGAGAGTATAGCATTCTTGACTAATGAGCACCAAACTTGACCAAAAAAATGTAGTTTAATGTTGACCCAATTTGCTTTAGCGTTTACTACATAGTTACCATGATAAATCTTTTAGACTCAAAAGCCTGATAGATGTAGTGAAATAATATGTATATTCCTATATATTGTTGTAATGCCCATGGCCGAAAAAGGCGAGGAGTGATCGCCAAGTGATGTCCTAAAATAAAAGAAGCTTCTAGGCTGATAACAAGCGGTAAGAGAGGAACAGAAATGAATCATCCCACATCGGAAAGGGGAAAGATCCTAAGTTGTATACGCAGATAACGTGATCTCAAATGGTAAAGGCACTTTTTGGGGCAAAATCATAGACTAATGATGGGAAACTCCGTAGTTAAGCGTGCTTAAACTGGAGTAGTATTGAAATAAGTGATCTCCTAAGCAATACTCAAGTCACGCAGTTTCCTAAAGCCAAAGCGGACACAAGGCACTCACCATGGATTTTATGTAAGTATTTATACGTGGCACAGAATCAGATTTTGTGTGATCAGTTAATACAAAAGACGCAAAGGGATAATTCTTGATTAACGAGCACCAACTTGAACTCATAACAAGGTCCCGTGGCAGTGTCGGACACCAACACCCCATGGACACTCCTAAACAAGTGTCGAACACACCACATCCGTGTCCATATTTATTTTAAATAAAAAATATACTGGACACATCTGAATACTCGAGGGACACTTTCAGGATACTTCAAGAGAATGCTTTATTAAGTTTGTTCTTTTTCATT
>JAEMOT010002509.1:0-37853 GCA_019297695.1 Apostasia ramifera | reverse complement strand
TTTGTGTGATCAGTTAATACAAAAGACGCAAAGGGATAATTCTTGATTAACGAGCACCAACTTGAACTCATAACAAGGTCCCGTGGCAGTGTCGGACACCAACACCCCATGGACACTCCTAAACAAGTGTCGAACACACCACATCCGTGTCCATATTTATTTTAAATAAAAAATATACTGGACACATCTGAATACTCGAGGGACACTTTCAGGATACTTCAAGAGAATGCTTTATTAAGTTTGTTCTTTTTCATTCTTTCTTGTTCTATTAATAGATTTATTATGAAATTAGTTACTTATATATATTTTTGTCATAATATTTTTAATTTAATTCATAATTTTTAAACGGATGTCGTAACCCTATGTCCGTGTCGTATCGTATCCTATATCCCGTATCATGTCCGTATTTCATAGCCTGAGAGTATAGCATTCTTGACTAATGAGCACCAAACTTGACCAGAAAAATGTAGTTTAATGTTGACCCAATTTGCTTTAGCATTTACTACATAGTTACCATGATAAATTTTTTAGACTCAAAAACCTGATAAATGTAGTGAAATAATATGTATATTCCTATATATTGTTGTAATGCCCATGGCCGAAAAAGGCGAGGAGTGATCGCCAAGTGATGTCCTAAAATAAAAGAAGCTTCTAGGCTGATAACAAGCGGTAAGAGAGGAACAGAAATGAATCATCCCACATCGGAAAGGGGAAAGATCCTAAGTTGTATACGCAGATAACTTGATCTCAAATGGTAGAGGCACTTTTTGGGTCAAAATCATAAGCTAATGATGAGAAACTCCGTAGTTAAGCATGCTTAAACTGGAGTAGTATTGAAATAAGTGACCTCCTAAAAAATACTCAAGTCACGCATTTTCCTAAAGCCAAAGCGGACAATATCTCTACATTGGGATCACGGGATGTTACCGTTGTACCATAGAGCTTGCATTAGTAAGAGTATGGTCTACAAAACATATGCTAATAAATGCAACGCAAGCAAACAAATTAAATTTTGTGTCCGCATAAGCAAGACTACCTTACCATTTGTAATGACGGAGAAGAACACAAGCTGCAACTCTTGATATAGAAAGTACAGTAGAAACTCTACTTATATCTTCATCTTGGCGGTAACGTATATCAACAATACTTAATATAGTATAATTTTGCTGGAAAAAGTGAAAGGAAAGATGTCAATTTCATGAAAGGAGGAGTGATTTCACTTTCTTCAAATATTTTAATTGTCAGCATCAAAATTCATAATAATGAACTACAAATAAAAACATAATTAGCAGCATAGAATTAAGAATTTATGGTTCTGATCCACAGGTTTAGTGCCGATTATCATCAAGTAATACAATGGCATGTGTCCATATTTGGGGGAACATCGTATTCATATTCACAAATAAAACGATGGATGAACTTGTATTTTGTCCTTCAAATAATTTTAAAACACAATACAAAAGCTTGTAGGCAACAAAATAATTTTTCTAGCTTGTTTGTTTGGTATGCAAGTAATTGGAAGTGCCTTGAATTGAAAAGTGCCTTGAATTGAACCTTTAAAAATGAGTTTCGGCATTTTGGTACCTTGAGGCCTGGAAGTACCTTTATAACCTTACAAGTGACTTTAACGCATGTGAGAAGAGATTTCAATTCCCAAATGTATGGAAGTGAAATGCACATGATACTAACCAAATAAGATTGTAATGTATTCCAAGATGGCCAATTGCTTGCCACACACCATCCAAAAAACAAATTTGAAACCAAGCATATGTGATTCTCACAGGAGCTCTAACAACACAAAAGTTTAGAGGACTAATTATACACAAAAAAGGAGAAAAATCTCAAACTTGTTATCATACAACTTCCGTACAAAAATCACAACCATTAATTTTAAGTCTTCATCCGGAACACTAAATATGCAATCAAGTGGCTGTTATGCAGTCAACACAGGCTTAGAACTTGACTAGATGCAACCATATATAAAGCATAGCTAATATAAACAAAGTCATCAGGAAGTAGGGCATAATTACATTGTTATACAAAAATGTCTGGTTTAACCATAAATAATTGCCTAACTTCTTATGAAGAGTAAAGGCTGATATCCTAGTATGTATATATATATATATATACATGCACATATATGTATATATATATGAAGGTATAGCAAGTGTTCATAATATGCACACTATCTCCAGTTCTCATAACTTTATCTACAAAGGATTGTTTTTATTCAGGTATTAGACAACAAATTTGACTGTACAAACAAATATGTTCCATGTCACTTGCAGATCCTATCCAAGAGACCAAAACAATTTGATAACTTCAAAGACTAAAAGAATATAACATTATAAGGGACACAAATGCAACACATCTTCACGCTCTTGAAGACTATTGTCAACTCAAAGATAACCTTTCTAGCTGGGATATTAAAAGTTGATAAAACTAATCAAACTTAAACATTTAAACCAACTGCTAAAAGTTATGCAAAATCATTAGAGATGTTCATTAATAGATCCAATTCGCATAAGTAGTTTAAACTATAATGCAGATTGAGATAAAAAAATGGTTTGATATAAGTGAGCCTTCTCATGCACATTTATGAAAGAAATAAACCCAATTGAAGTTGAAATAAGAACATGAATCATATTTTCTTGGCCAACAATTTTTCAAGCCTGGACTACCACAAATCTAGTTAGGCAAAGACAACTACAGAACACCTTTCAACCTCAACTCATTAACATATTAAACACACTACACTCATTGAAGTACAGTAGTGCATATTAAAAGGCATCATTATCGCTTATCGCATGTAATTTCCTCCCATAAACAAAGATAAAGGATCATCTCAACATTGTAAAAACAGTAAAGTCAAGTTTCAAAAAAACAAGTGAAGTCAACCAGTTATCCCAACTAGAACAACGTATTCGCAAATCTCGCAAACCCCCCTCAAATTATCAGAAGTCATGCTCTATATACCATGGTACCTCTACAACATAACGAGCTCATATTTCATAAATCCATCTGCTGCATCAACATCATCGGACAAAAGAGTGCCAAATATCGCGCAACCAATGGGAAACCCCGCTTAGATCAAGTTAACCTTTTTGCACTCCCTCACCTGCTGGCGGTGCGATGTGATGTCCTCGGAGTCCTCCGACTCGTTGTCCACGAAATCGTAGTCGGCATCGCCGTCCTCGCTACCCATCGGGGTCCCTCCGCTGTAGAAATCGTCCTCCAGCGACTCCAAATCGTTTGCGTCGTGCATGTCATCCTCAGAATCCATCCTCCCTCGCACTCCAATCCCCGGACGCTACAGATTCCCACTGAAACCCTAGGGTTTCAGTCGGGAGCCGTAAAGCAAGAGGTCGAAGTGCGAAGATCGAGACCGAGCTCGCGTAGCGGATGTGGAACTCGATCAAGGGGGCGAGAGACAGGAGATCGAACCAGGATTCAGGAAGAGAGGCGAGAGAGGAAAGAGAGGAGAGCAGATGCTCGTTGGATGGCTTCGGCTTCAGATTTTAACACTACAGAGGAATCAGGGCATTTCTTATTCGTCTTTTCCACTGATACGAAGCTTGAGGAGGGAGAACAAGGAGAAAAATAATGAATAAATTAAATTAAAAGTAATTTTCCAGAAAACTTTTTTGGTTGTACAACCAGAAATTACTAACCGATAATATTTTAAAAAGGATATTTACATACTGAACATAAAATTTTCAGAAAATTATAAATTTTATATAATTGTTTTTAAAAATTAATAAAAGCCTAACTAAAAATTTCCTAATAACCTAATCACGTGTCATTCACAATTTTATAATAAAAATTTTTATTTTACTAAAAGTGTATTTAACTTAATATTATATTATATTATACAGATATTATTTTTAAAAAATTATTTAAAAATATTATTAAATTAAATAATTATTTTTTCTGAATAATATAACATAATATCAAGATAATATTGAATTAAATAACTTCAAAAACAAATTATATAAAGTTATTAATAATAACTAATATTTTAATATTTAAGTTATATCTTTTAATTTTTAAAATTTAAAATTTAAAAAATAAATATTCAAAATTTAGTATGAAAATAATTTAAATGTCAAAATTTATAATTTTTAGTTTTAGTTTTAATTTTAAGTTTAAGTTTTAGAATTAGAAATTAATAAGTTTTTCATCAAATTTTATAAATATTACTGCAAAATTTATAATTTTTTAAAAAATTTCATTAAGGCACTTATTTTAAAATTATAAGTAACTAATATTTATTTTTGTTTTGTTGATATATTATTGAAAATCATGACCAAAACACGCCCGGTAGATGATGGATGTGATAACCACGTGTTAAAAAAATATACCTATCAGACCTTTTTCTTATTTTTCTTTCTTTTTTTTTTTGATAGGCTTTTTCTTATTTTTCATACCTTATTATTAGCTACAAAATAATCATTATATTCATAAAACCTAAAACAGTGTAGAGATAATTACAACTGTCATTGTAACCAACAAAAATAATTTTATTATTCATTTAACTATAAAATTAAGCATTAACATCTATTATTCTCAAAATAAATAATATTTACAACTATTTATGCATGCAAACCATTAAAATTTATATCACTTAATTATATATTTTACTTCTTATTTTAAGAACACATTTGACCAGTATATTATTAATAAAATATATAGATATTATTTTATATTTTATTTTACATAATTTAAATATTAAATATTACTTTATTTATTTATCACATAACTTTCAATATATAAATCAATTTTATTTCACATTTTATAAATTTTTTAATATAATTAAATTTATTTTTTATTATAAATATTTTTTAAGATAAATTAAAAAAAGTTATTATTCAAAACCAAAATATTTCATACTAAACAACCCATGCGACAAATATAAATAATTTTGTAGAGTATACAAGGGCGAGATATATAAATCCCAAGTGGTAAATTTCATACCCACCCTTAACTTCTTATTCAATTCATTGTTACTCAATTTTTAATAAAAAATATTAAATAATTTTAATATATGACAAAAAATTTTACTACTTTTAATTATTACTTTTATCAATCAATTATTATTGTATATTAAGTAATGCACACATTCAATACATAAAAATAATGATTAAAGATATTATTTATTTGAGTTATATAACATTACTTCTTTTTAATATATGCCTAAATAATCAAAGTCTTATTAATATTTAACATGATCTTTTACCCGGTTATAAATTACATTCTACATAATTTTTATTAAAAAAAATTAATTATATTTCATATTATATATATATATAATATAAATAAATGTTATTCGTATTTTACAAAATATCAATAAACTAACTTATTACATTTTATATTCTACATCTCATAAAATAATAATTAACCTATTCTAATAATATATGCCTAAATAATTTTTTAAGTCAAAAATATCAGCATTCACCCTATCATATTGATAATTTCTTAAACTAAATAAATATTTAATATTATATATAAAATTTAATATAAAAATATTAGCTTTCGTTCACAACTTTCATAATCTTTATATAATCATTAATTTGATTTTATTTCTAATACAATTCTATATTTTTTTTCTAAAACTCAGCCACAGCTTTATATAAATTTTTAAAACATTATCATTAAAATTTAACTACTAAAATCTTTAATATTACATATTAAACATAAAAATTAAATAAAAAATTACAACACATATACAATTTATACTATAAAATTGTGATAAGTATATCAGAAATGCTATAATTTTTATATAAATTTCATAACTAATATATCATATTAAAAATTTATATATTAAACATATAAATTATCTTAATTTTTTATTATTTATGTATATCAAGTTAAAAATTTCTATAGCAAAATCTAAAATTTCCTCAGAACAAGTGGGCTTTAACGTTGAATTTTAAAAAAAAATTACAGATAATAATTTTTGTTATAAGTCGATCAACTTGGTAAACCAGTGGTCTACCAATTTGGTCTATCTTAAACTCACAACTCTAATATTTTATATTTTTTTTAACTTATTTCACAGGCTTAATGAATCAATCTTACAAAGATTTTTATCAAAATAAAAACAAAATGAAAAAAAAAAGTATGTGCTTGATTTTGAGTAGCTCTGTTGACTTAACATATCTTAAAGATCTTAATTGCTTTGATCATTTTTATCCAAAATAGTTGTCACACTTTAATTTATCTTCATTTATTGTCTTTTTATTCATATTATAATGATTTATTCATTTAACGCTAGCTTAACTTGATTCAAGTCTACGTAATCAACTAGAATTTAGATCATTAATAATCTAACTTAAATTTATTGTCAAACATTAAAATAAAAATACCATTAAAAATAAGAGAGGAACCAATAGTTTTCATTATATTATGCAATAGATGACATTATTATTCATTGAAATTTTTATAATTTTATTCTCCTACATTATTCTAGAGACAATTATCATGTAAAAAAGTCAGATTAAAAAATGTTGCAATAACTATGTGACAATCCACTATAGATAGTGGAAAAGAAAAATTTTATGCTACTCTCAATAATTAATAAATAAATAAATTAGTTATAATTTATATTTTTAATTTACTAAATTATTGAGTTAATTAAAATTTAATCCACTAATTCAATAAATTATTATTGCTAATTATAATTAGTAAATTATTGGTAAATTATTAGGATTATATAGCAAAACTAGTAAAAAATATATTTTAGATGCATATTATATTACTCAAGTCGTATATTCGATTTATCTTTTTATATGATATATGCAAATATATGTATCTCACATTTTTATTGATTTATTTTTCGATCAATATTTATATTTTTCATCACGTATTACATATTATTTGAATTATATATACACAATAATAATTCTAAATAGGGTGCTTGTTATTTTTTTCAATGAGATAGCTCTATTTGGTTAAAGAATAATTTTGGACCAGTTTGAATAATTTTTAACTGGAGAGACACAAAAATTAATTTTAATATTGTAATAAAAAATATATCATATAAATTAAATTTATTTTTTAATATTAAAAAATATATAAAATATGAATAAAATATTTTTAATATTAAAAATTAAGTAAATAAATATAAAAATTTAGTGAGATAGTTCTCAACTGTTTCGGTGGAGAAATGGCTGATGAACCATTGGGCCTATCATGGGCCTAAGATGGGCTCAAACACCGTAAAACTCTAATTGGGCCTATGAGGCTTGGGCCTATTTAAGTATATATCATCATCTGCTTCACAGGAATAAGAATACGAAATTAGATTTAAAGAGTAGAATTATAATTTTAAGGTATTAAATTTTCATCTATGGAAATTCATATAATTTTTAAAGCTATTTTATATTAGTTTCTTGATTTCAATTTTAGCAAAAAGTTTTTTGGCCAAGGTTTTTTTTTTTTTTGCTTCAAATCTCCTTTATATATTTAAAATGGTAATAAAAATAATAAATTTTTTACAATGTAGTATATTTAATGATTAGGCTATGAATGTCGGAGCGTACCTTCACTTTTTCACATTCTCGGGTCATTACCCTATGATCAAGATTGTTAGAATAAGCTAAAGTTATGATGTGGCATAAATTTTTTGAATAAAAATTTACAATTTAGAAGTTAATATTATACTACTAACTTTCTTTGTAATTATTTCTTATTCTCATATGCAGAGTTACGAGAAAGTTTACTATTCTTGAGAAGATTTATTTTTTTATTTATATGTAATCACATGTTAATCAAATATCATATATATGGTTATATTACAAAGATTTTATATGCAATGGTCTCTTCTTCTTATTGTAACTTTCAAAATAATTTACAAATTAATAATGTTCTTCATAACTCATATTAGTAAACTTTGGAGATGTCAAATCTTAATTCATAACATTTACCGCTCCCTCTAGCTCCGTGGCAAGCGAGATTAGCTCTAACAACATTACAACTTTGTGTTAAGCTATAAGACATTTCAACTTATGTATTCCCTGACACTTAAGGCCCTGTTTGTTTTCCATTTAAAATTAACCCAGTTTAATTTTAACCAGGCATATCACATCATTCATAAAATTTAATATTAAAAATTAACTTTATTTCACATCTTACATACATTGCTAAAATAATAACTAACTTATATCACATCCCTCATATATCCCAACATAATAACTAACTTTATATCACATCCCTCACACACCCCAACATAATAACTAACTTTACTTCATATCATTCACAACTTTTAATAAAAAAAATATATCTATTCAAGTTTAATTTTAACCTTGTTAGATTTAACTTTGCAAATAAACAGACATTTACTACTATAATTACCACTCTACTATATTTTTCTTCCAATGTGATTTTCCCTGTTTGGCGCGAGGACCAAAATAATATTAGTTTAAAAAATAACAATAATAATAATAAATAAAATATTTTAATCATTTTACACAAATTTTAATATAAAAAATATTATTTTACTTCATATACTCAATAATTTTTAATAAAAATATCAATTTTATTTTACATCCTAGATCAAAATATTTGAATTCGAGTATTTTGATCTAGGATGTGAAATAAAATTAATATTTTTATTAAAAATTATTGAATATGTGAAGTAAAATAAATTTTTTTATATTAGAATTTATGTAGAATAATTAAAAAAAATATTTATTATTATTATTGTTATTATTTTAAACTAGTACTATTTTGATTTTGATTTTGGTTCTCGCGCTAAACAGGGCTCTACTTCTCTAAAGACTTCTATTAGTGTGTTAATCAGAGAGCTCATTTGAGATCTCATTGTACTTTCATTCTATACTTAGTGAGTTTGACTTTAAACAATTCCAAAGATATGTTGATATCAATAAGAAAATATTCAAATAGCTCAGATTGAGTCTATGGTGAACCTTCAATATGACTCAGCGTACGTATTTAGAGATAACACGAGCATAATTCTTAGCGGAAGTTGGCATTAGAGGTGTCACCCACAACAACAAGGTTAGCCGTGAAATTGATAAGGGATCGGATTCAACTTCAGTGATCGACGTTGAAAATGAAATGATAAAAATTGAGTTACATTTTGAACATGACGAGAAGGAGCGTAAAAATAAATAATAAAAAGCCATCAAACCCTCCATGTGAAGTCTGTCGATGTCGTGTATTCAAAATGAAAATAAAGATTAGTTGCAGTTTTAAATTTAAAAAAAAATTAAATTAACTAAATTAGATTATAAAGTAAAATGCTTCTGGTGTGTTATGCGATAGAAAAATCTCATCCAAAATTAAGGGTAAATTTTATAAAACTGTAGTAAGACCAGCGATGATATATGGTGCTGAATGCTGGCCTGCAAAGAAGAAACATACAAATAAAATAAATGTTGCAGAAATGAGAATGTTAAGATGGATGTGTGGATATACACGAAAGGATAGAATGAGAAATGAGTATATCCGAAAGAAAGTTGGTGTTGCACCAATTGAGGATAAACTTAGAGAAAGTCGGCTTCGATGGTTTGGACATCTAAATCGTAGGCCAATTGAAGCTCCAGTTAGAAAAATTGAGTTATTGGATTTTGCCCATGTACAAAGAGGAAGAGGGAGACCAAAGAAGACATGGCAAGAAACTATAAGGAGTGATCTTAGTTACTTAAACTTAGATAAGAATTTGGTAACTGATAGAGCGCAATGGAAACAAAGGATTCATGTAGCCGACCCCACCTAGTGGGATTAAGGCTTGGTTGTTGTTGTTGTTGTAGATTATAAAGTAAAAAATGAACTAATGAAATAAAATTCAAATGATTTGGCTTAGTTTGATTAAAACTACACTTTTTCATTTTTTATCTCAAAAAATTGAAAAATCTACACATTTTTTAATAATATTAAATATTAGGTAAATTGCATTCAGGACCTTGATGTTGGAAGAGCATAACAAATTAGTCCTAACATTTTCAAAATCTCAATCTCGTCCTGACATTGTAAAAGTGACATTTAATTTCAATTAAAATATAATTATTAATTTTTAATTATTAATTTTTTATTATTATATCGTAAAATTTTTTTAAATTATTAACTTATTAACTTTTTAAAATATAATTTTGAAATATTATTATTAATATTAATACTTTTAAATTTTAAATTTTATAGTGAAAAAAGAAAGGTAGGATAGAAATTATATTTTTGATTTTTATTAAATTTTAAAAAAATAGTAAGGATAAAGGAGTACAATAGTTCCTTAAAATAAAATACGCAAGCATTTCAAATTTGTCAAAAATGATCACATTTCATACAACGAAAAAAAATGAGACTTTAAAATTGTATCACTTTTGTAATTTTAAAAACTAAAATTAATTTTTTTTTAAGTTAAAACTAATTTATAATGTTATCCGGACCTTAGAGGTTCAGATACAATTTACATGAAATATTAGAGTAATTTAGCATAATGCCTAATTCAACTAGAAAGTTTGAAAAGGCCATAATGTGTTAGATTGTTAATAATTAATTAATTCAATTAATTTGATTTTTAAATAAGTGAAAATTAAACCAAAATTAAACCCAAATCGATTATCTGAAATAGTTAAAATATTAATTTGCCACCGATGATTCTAGATCAAATCATACCGCTGAATTTAAACAACTTGATTTAATTTTTCAGTTAAACGCTTGAATGCATATCCTTGTCCGATTAATTAGCTAAAATTTTCAATTCTTTCTTCTTTTTCTATTTCAATTTTTTATTATCTTTTTAAAAAAATTATTAAATTATGACCGAAGAGGGCGGAGGGTGATCGCTGGGTGATGTCCTGAGAAAAAGTGCTGCTCCTGGCAAGCTTTTAAGTTGAATAATGAGTGATGAGACAGAAAGAGAGAGATTCTGAGTTATATAAGTAGATAATGTGATCACAAATAGTAGAGATGCCTTTTGGGATAAAACCATGAAGCTAATGATAGAAAACTCTATAGTTAACATACTTGGGCTGAAATAATATTGAGATATGTAACCTCCTAAAAAGCATTCAAGTCACATAACTTTTTTAATATTTCTGTATTTTTTTTATTTATTTATTTAAATCATCGGATGATGAGAATATTTCGTTAAAGATTCGGCTCTCTCAATTATGGTTTGTTTACACTGCAAATTGCTAATAATATTCTGTAGGACAAATTACTGATAGATTCTTATAGTTTATTTATAATTATATTTTTTCATATTTTTTAATTTTTTTCATTAAAATCTTTTAAATTATTTTATTTAAGCTCGTAGAATTTAAAATATAAATATAGAAGTGAACTAAAATAGAAATTTAATATATTTTTATAGTTTTAATTTAAAGATTTAAATGAAAGATTTAAAAAATGTAAACTAATATATAGTTATAGGTAAACTATAGAATTATATCTGTAATTTGCTCTATTTTATAATTAATGCATAATAAATCTTTCAAACTTGATGGAACGATAGGTGTCAATTAACCAATTAAGGACTCGTTTGATTCGAACTTTTTTTTTAGTCCAACACAAATTTCAATTATAAAAATCAAATTTATTTCATATCCAATACAAATACGAACATTAGAACTAATTTTATTTTATATTTTACACACTTTTTAATATTAAATTATTTTTTTCTTATTAAATTTAGAAGATAAAATATTTTATTTTATTTTTTCTAAAATTTAATCTTTGAACCAAATAAGACCTAAATGTGCCTACTCAAAATATAATGATAACTACTGAGGTACTCTAATTTCAAAAAAAAAAATTGATAAGTTTGAATTGAGTCGGCTAAAATTTGATGTATCTGTTAACCATGAAATGGTTATGCTCATCTGAACTACATAAATAACGTGTCATTTTCTACGAGATCAAAATGAGCAGGTTTAGCGAACATTTGATTAGATGATAAATCTATGTTATATACATCAAATTATCTAGAAAAAATTATTATTTATTTTTAATAATATGCGTACATAGTCTCAAAAAATTATAAAATTATTATTTAGAGAATAACATCTATATATTAAAGTATCTAAATAATATAATATAACACCAATAAATTATTAAACTAAATGCCCCGTTAATAAATTTAAAACCAAGTACTAGTCTTTTTCAGTCTAGCCTCGATCGATGACCTAGCCTTGATCGATGATTCTCAATCAACAAGTCAATCTTAGTTCATGAAGGTAATGCTCGATAAAGTTAGCGCTCGTTACCACCAATATTAGCCTAAACTTGCTCCAAACTTCTAAAGTATTAGAGAACTCATCGCGGACAAATGTGAATAAAAACAATTTCTCTATTTACAATAATGATACTATTATGCATTATAAGTAGAGGTGAGAACGATCTGAGTTCAAGCCGAGCCAGACATAGCTCAAATTCGGCTTGTCTCAATTCAATTCGAGTTCGAACTAGCTTAAGTCTTAATCGAGCCAACACAAACTCTTCAAAAATTGAATTTTTTTTTTTTAATAAAACAACATCAACTAAAATATAAATTTGGATTAATCATAACCACAAGATCATCTAAAAAGATATCCTAAATTCCTAACAACAACTAACACAAATTTATATGTAAATAATTAAATACATTATTTATAATTTTAAAAAATAGAGGTCGAGTCAAGTGGATCCAATCCGATCATGATTCGTGATTTGACTTGATAAATTTGAGTAGAATTTGATTCGAATTAAATATTAATTTGAACACGGTGATTATCAATCTTTGAGCTAAACTCTCACCGTTAATTAGGAGTGTCAGCCATAATTCGGATGAAGCAATTAGTTTCTAGACATAAATTCTGATATAATGAAACCTGTTGGAAAGAAAATAAGTATGAGAGATCAGTGCTACTTTGCACTTAAAGATCTCTTTTTATTCGAGGTAAATTTTTTTCTAAATATAAATTTTAATTATAAAAATTAATTTTATTTCACATTCAACACAAACAAGTATCTTAGAATTAAAAATATTTCATATTTTATACTTTTTAGTATTAAAATAAATTTTATCTCCTATTAAATTTAAAAATAAAATATTTTTTTTTATCTAAAAAAAGCTCGAACCAAACAAAACCAAAAAATTTATAAACACTTTCATCATAGAGAACTTCATGAATTTTTCTTTTTTTACAATAGATTTTAATATAAATCTCCGTCACACCCTCATTTATTACTAAACAAGCCAAAAGTCCCAATCTTTTTGTGCCCCTCCATCTACCCAAAAACCCTAGCTTCCCTTCTTTGCTGTCAAACCTCGTAGCATCCAACCAGCCTACTTAATTTGTGCGCCATTAGGGACTTACGGCATCTGACCAGCACTAATCTCCATCCAATCGATGCAAATTTGCATTTGATTGATACTCAAGAGCCCTAGCTTTGCCCTGCGTATCCCACCCAGCGACGGGCTCCGTCGTTGGCCCCACCTTTCACGTCGTCGGGTTTCCATCCAGGCTCCTTCGTCGATCTTTGTTCGGCCGGCTTTCTTTGCTTTATCTCTTTGCTCGAAAACCGCGGCACGTCGATTCTTCTTTGTTTGATTCTACCAGTCCACACCATTTGCGTTCTGACATTCCCTATTGATCGCCATCTAGACCAATTGTTCCTCCTTCACTGATCTCGCTTGCTAATCTTCATCTACAACTTGAGCCCTCCCACAGCTTGTGTGTCCTTTGCTATTAAGGATTTTGGAACAAGGGCCACAAATTGAACCTGAAGGGGCAATAATAATTTTTTATCATCTTTTTCTTATTTTTCTCTTGATTTCATAGACTATCCAAATATATTTTAGTTTCTTTAAACTTATAAAAATCTTAATTTTACTTTTTAAGTAAAATCTGTGTTATAAGTAATTATTCTTTTATTTTTACTGAGATACATATGTAAATGCTAAAATATTAGTTGTTCAATTTTTTTTTTAGTAATTATCTATTGTTAATTTCTAATAAAAAATTATCTCATCTCCTTGTCTCATGTTTTGGCTCATTGTTAATTAGATTATAATTTAATTTATAGTATTGCTTTAAAAGTTAGATTCTAAATAATTTTTATATTTTTAAATTGCATTTTTTTAATAAATGTGACTCTAAACATATATAGTTAAACATTATAATTATGAATTGAATGATTCACATATGATTAGACTAATATATTTCATGAATGCTAGCTTGATAAGATGAGATACATTTATTATTATTTTCTAGATTAAATGTTGCTCATAGATCAAACAGTTATTTTTCTAATGTTTCTACAGTTGTTAAGTGAGTGACTCCTAATTTAAGAAATGAAATTTTAATACAAATAAAATCTTTGAAGATCCTGATTTAGAACTATATGGATTATTTAAGATAAATTACTTATGAGATTCTAAAGTTCAAGGAATTTTCACATAACTTGTCTTCCAATTTATTTCACTTTTTTTTTCCCTCACAGCTTTAAGTTTTTAAGTTATCTATGGCTTTGTTTGACGCGAGGACCAAAATGGTGTTAATTTAAAAAATAAATAATAATAATAATAAATAATTTTTTANATTAAAATTTGTATAGAATGATTAAAAAAAATTATTTATTATTATTATTATTATTATTTTAAATTAATACTATTTTGGTCCTGATTTTGATCTTCGCGTCAAACAGGGCCATATATTATTTGTAACAAGACTTTAAAAAGAGCTTAAAATGTTAAGGTTATTTTTCGAACCTTTACTTTGCAATTGCGTTATAACTTTTTAAAAGCTTAAATTTATTTTGCAGCATTTTTATCAAATGTGTATTTAACCTTCTGTTATATAAAAAAATCATTTTTTTTCTAAAATTAGTTTTGCAAATGTCAATCTAAGACATGGAAGAGAATTGATTATTTTGATTATGCTAATAATTAAAATAGTATTTAATTATAATAATAATATTTTATGACATTTTATAAAATTTTTAATATAAAAAAATTCACTTTATTTCATACCTTAAACTAATTTTAATCAATCAATCAATTTTAAAATAAAATTAATTATTTATATTTAGAATTATAGAAGATGTGAAATAAGATTAGTAGTTTTATTAAAAATAATTAAAGATGTGAAATAAAATTTTTTTTTATAAGATATAATAAATATTATTATTATTATTATTATTATTATTATTATTATTATTATTGTTGTTATTTTTTAACTAAGTACTTTTTAGTATTGAACACGATCAAAATGATTTTCCGTGAAGTTCTTTTCATTAATACTTCTAAAAAAATGTAAATAAAGTTCAAAAATATGCTAGGATTAAATTAACTTGTATAAATGACAATATTTTACTTCCATAATACATGATCACATAAATAAAATAAATACTAATTAACAAAATAAAAAATATATAAAATGCTGAAAATAATGACCACTAAATTATCCAAACAATTGATTATAATCACTATATTAAGTAGACAATAATTTGAATGCTTTTGCATCAATTTTATTAATGTATTTTATCATATATCAATATATAATATTAAATATAATAATCATACGTAGATAAATTTTTAAAATATATGTAATATATTAGTAATTATATATATAATTGCTAATTATCATTATTAATTTTATTTATATATTTTATTAAAATTTTATTATATAAATATTAGGTATAATTATGTACAATAATTAGTAACTTGTAAATATATATAATAATTTAATTATATATTACTGAAATTACAGAATAATAATTATAATTATTTGTAATTATTTAATAATAATAATAATTATTATTATTCTTATTATAATTATTTGAAATATTAACGAATATTATATAACAAATGTGAAGATAAATTTATTTTAAATTATTTAAAGTAATTTTTTAAAAAGTATTTATTTAAAAAGCTTTTTTTAAAAGCTTTCTGCCACAACTTCTTTTTAATTTTTTAGTTAAAAATTTTTTATAGTTATTTTATTAATTGTAATTTTTAACTTTCAATTATTTAAAAATTATTTCTTAAAAAAAAAAATTATGCTAAATACATCCTAGATATTGGAAGGACCCAATTAAAATGATTGAAAAAATCACTGGACCCAAATAAAAGTTTCGCATTTCTTCGGGTAGCAAATTTACCACCCTATCCAACCATGATTCCACAATTACGATCCTACCCTTCGGCTGGGAGCTGAACGGCCGTCTTCCTCCTACTATAATAAAGACCGGAGCCACCGGAAAAGAGACACCTCGAGATCGAGAGAGAGAGAGAGAGAGAGAGAGAAAGAGAGAGAGAGATGAAGTGCTCTTTCTCTGAAATTTTCCCTCTCTCGTCGGAGAAAGCGGTCAATCGGCCAAGAAGATCAGAGGAAGCGGAATGGGATGACGACACCGAGGGGGGATGGCTGCGGAAAGGAAGGAACGGCTGCGCGGTGATGTTGGAGGGGTACGTGGAGGTGACAGAAAGTGACAAGGGTTCTGAGGACGGAGGTGATGTCATGGGGAGGACGAAGAGCTTGACGGATGAGGATCTCGAGGAGTTGAAGGGATGTTTGGATCTGGGCTTTGGGTTCTGTTATGAAGACATCCCGGCGCTGTGCAACACGCTACCGGCCCTCGAGCTGTGCTACTCGATGAGCCAGAAGTTCCTCGATGAGAAAATGCATCAACAGCGGCAGATGCAAACCGTAGAAGGGGCTGGTGAAGCAGGGCACGATTGTGTGGTGGAATTGGCGCCGTCTTACGCATCGTCGGTGACTGCCAATTGGTGGATTTCCAGCCCAGGTAAAATGGTTTGAGTTATTTTGTTTTGATCATTGTAGGATGCTGATGTGAAAATCTGTCATCCTGGAACAGATGGATGAGAGGAGATTGTCGCCTGCAGCACGCTTGAATCCCGTGTAACTGTGAGAAAGAAACATTGGAAAACAGAGAAAAAAAGGAGGAAAAGGGATAAGTCAGGAAACATACATTTTTTTGTGGAAAGCCAACCAACTAGGGAAAAACACCCTTGACCTAGGCGATTTATAGCCGCATAATCCCTTTCACTTTCTTTCCCTTCCATCTCTCTGTTGGTGTCAGCACACGATTGTAGCACACGACGATGGCACCAACGTCACATTTGCTCAGTGCTTCTCAAACCTCACGCGTGGGGTGTGCATGGCTACATGTCCCTTGCGCATGAGGGCTAAGTGAACCATGTGTGAGGACTGCCCATCATCACATGCGTGCAACCCCATGCTTGAGAGCTACGCGGCCCTTTGTGTGAGGGTGGGGTTGTGCGGCTACACATGGAATAGTAGTTAGACTTTAACAATTCTTTATTTTTAGTTTTGTTTACGCAATAGCACCTAGGCACAAGAGGTTAACTTGGTAATTTTCTATTTATCTTTTAACGGAAAGACCTAAAACGTAATATTTTGAAAACTTAGGAATTTAGATTTAGGATTTTTGAAATTGTGGACTTACATGATGTTCGGCCCATGACCTTAAGGGCCTGAAGGATATTTACCCTAAAGTCTATATTGTCTGTGAGCTACTTGCTTAAGCTATTAGGTTTGTTGAAGGTCTTAAAGCTTAGGTGGTGTCTTCCTTTGTCTCAGGCATTATGTCTAATCCTTTACCTATGCTGCTATGTTGGCAACAAAACAAAAGATGGGTGCGTGAAATCAGTTAAAGGATAGTGTGTTGGGATTTACATCTTTTTGGGCTGGTGGTTAGAATTAAACAGTTCTTTACTCTAATTTTCATGTAATTTTATTTTCTCTGCCTTCTTTGCCCAGGTGATAATCCTGATGACGTTAAAGCAAGATTGAAGTATTGGGCTCAAGCAGTTGCTTGCACTGTTAGATTATGCAGCTGAAGTTTCAATGTTTTATTGAAGAACGAAAACCATGGTAGCAACTTGGGTGCAATTTCTTCTCAGTAACAGTGGATTCTCTCCTAAAATCCGGTCACCATCACCTGGGCCGCGATTTTTTTAAAATTTGCTGAAGATTGTCAGGCTGGATTGAAATGCATTCTTTTAATGATTCAGACGAGGCAGAGGATAATAATCAAGAAGGTAACACGAGCAGAGGCCCACCACCAGGTGTGAAACTGAGATACAGAAGCAGCAGCTCATCACCTGTACCTGTGATCCTTATTTCTATGCTTGATTTGCAGTGTACGTATATACGTATGTATTCATATGCTTAATATATGTATGTGTATATGTATGTGTGCACGTGTTCGCATGCATGTATATTGAAGATAACTGAAGTATCCATTTATTATGGTTTTTTTTAGGGAAAGGGAGCGGATTTGGTTCAATGTTATATAATATTATTTAAAGAAAATAATTATTTGGTTTGATGATATTTATAGATAATTTTATAAAAAAATCACAAAATTGTCACTAAAGGTCTATTTGGTAATAAGATTAATTTAGTTTTGTTATAAAGTTTATGATCTTTCTTTGATACATGTATATGATGAAAAATAAAGTTAATTTGTTGTATTAAAAATTATGTAGGATGTGAAATAAAGTTAACTGATGTATAAAAAATAATATAAGATATTAAATAAAATAAATTTTTTATATTAAAAAAATGTGTATGATATTATAAATTTAATTTAATATTATTTTTTATTTTATAATGAATGAACTATTTTGATTGTGGGCATAATTAAAATGGTGTAAGAATCCTTGTTTGGTTGCTGCCTAAAAACTCTTTAAATTTTTAAAAAAATATTTTCATTAATATTTTATATTTATGAAACATCATACATATAATTATATATTAAAAATTAATTTTAATTTATATCTTATATAAATCATAATTTTAAAATTTAATTTTATTTCACTTTTTACACATATTTTAATAAAAAAATAATTTACTTCACATTCATCACAATATTTAATAATAAAATATCTTTATTTCATTTCATAATATTAAAATAAATTTTTTTTCTATCTAAAAATGAAATAAAATATCTAAAAATTATACACCAATTAAACGTGACCTAAAAAAATAAAAAATAATATTCAATTTACAAAATATAATATCAAGATAATATTGAACTAAACGTCTCTTGGAAAGTTATTCCAATTGATACTGATCCAAGTTAGACCCTTTCAGTAATGAGGTCCTGTGCTGACTATTACTATTATGGGTATATTGATCGATAGTTATTTTCTTGTACTGTGTGTTGAGGTTGAAATGAAAGTAGTGATTTATTTTGTTTTTGTTGCAGTGCTTGATCTTGAGTTGTTGGCATATTTTCAAATTTGATGGGATGGATTTTCTCTTCTGCTAGTTGGAGAAGATTTTCCTTTTTTTAGTTGAACATTTTGGGATTAAATAACATAAGTATAACCTTCCAATATAAAACTTAGACAGTTAATAAATAACAGTTTAATTAGTGTCATGTTTGAATTAATATTCTTTTGTTTTTTTTTTTCTCTGAAATTTAGGCTTGCTGTTAGCTTAAAGAAATTATATAAGAACTAAAGAGACAGAAGGGGAGCAAGAGCTATGCAACAGGTTGGCAATTAGAGAGAGGGGAAGAGCTACATATTCATGATCTCTATTAAAGAAAATGAAAAGTCAATATTTAAATTACGAAAGATGCATTAAGAATGATGGTAATAATATATTGGTGAAAGATGAGGATATCCTAGAGAGATTGAGATTATGTTTTTACTAACTTTTCAAATAAGTGCATCAAACACAATTTAGAGAAGGTAAAATCCTGTAAGCTTGTAGACTTTATGGGATCTCTAGAAGTGCAAATGTACAAGTGTTATTGGTGCTTAAGTGGCTTGCAAGCATCAAAATAATTTTGGTGATCTCAACAGTCTCAGAAAGGAAAGTCTCGTGAGGAATTTGAGTCTCAGAAAGGAAAGTCTCGTGAGGAATTTGAGTCTCAGAAGTAATGGGACTTTAAAAAAGATGTAGTCCAGAAAACTTATGGACTTGATAGGATTCTCATCGAAGATTGAAATGGATGATTGACATTGGTTTTAAGTACAAGAATGTTTAATAAAATACTTAAAAGACTATGAGAATGCCTTATTAGGGGAAGAATATTATCTGGCTCTATTTGCAATAGTAAGAAAACATACAGAACTGTTGTCACTTTGGAAAAATAAAGCTTATGAGTCAAGACTTTGTATATAGCTCAAAGAGATTTAATGAACAGAGATTAAGGATAGAGAATAGAAGAGTGTCTGCATTCATGATGAATAATTCAGATTATATTTACTCAAGACTTTCAGAAATAGACGATGACTTCTATAAGCTGACTTAATCTACATTAAAGCATGACACCTACTAAATGTCAAATCTCTGTCGCCTGTTTCATTAATAAATAAATTTCTATCTAGATGATTTCTTATGTCCTACATGACTATTTTCAAAGTGTCATCTTCCTTTTCATTAGTAATCAACTATGAAAATATCTCCCTTGACAGTCGTATTGAAGTTTAATGTAAGAACCACTTATAGTGGCTTCTTAAACTGAAGGTAACAGAGTTTCATGTCTTGTTAATAGTCATAAACAACTCAAGGACTTTTTGTATGTCAGCTTTTACATGATTTCCATAGTTCTGAAATATTCACCTTGTAGATTACTTATATCAAGATTATATATTGCTTGCTATTTGTTAATAAACTGAATTCTTTGAAAGGTTGTTCTTAAGATGTCCTTAATGGTGCACCTTGATACTTGATATCCCAATGCATCCATAATCATATCTTTTCCAGCCTAATGGATTCTTGTCTTCATGTACTTTTGACACTGTTGGACTGTAATTTATTTATGTCCATTCTTATATAACAATTATGAACGCACCATTACTAGGTTCTAAGTCTAATAAGACGTGAAGGGTTGCGTTAGGTAGTTAATAGTCAGCGTAAAACTTGTCAAATAAATGTAGCATGAATCTTTTAAGAAATTATGCTAAAAGTTCTCCGAAAATAACGCGCTGTATTGCTTGAATATAGTAAAAAATGTGCAAAAATTACTACATCAATGTTCGGGTTTAGTGATAAATAAGTAAGGGTTCCCACATTATGGAAGGCTGCGGGTAAAGAAATTAATTCAAGACACTAGGATAATGATGCTTAATGATGAAAAGAAGGAATATAAGAAACTATTAAAAAAAAGATTTGTTACAAAGTTTGGTATAAATGAAAGAGCAAAGAGAATTTAAAAAAGTATAAAATTATTTGATGAAAATCTAAAAAAGTAGTTTGTAATGCAAAAAATACAGCTTTTAGTGATTTTTATAAAAAGTTGGATACTAAAAAGGAGCACAAATACAGGTTTATCGAAGTAAGAAATAAAAAAATTAAGGACCTGACTTGATTAAAATGCATTACAAATATGAATAAAAAGTATTTTTTAAAGATAAAGATGTTAAACATAGATGGATAAATTACTATAAAAAACTTTTCAATAATATTTGACATAATATAATTAATTTTACTTATTTTATTATAAAAAAATAAAAATTACTCTTATATCTAGCATATAAGTAAGTTAAAGTTGAAGAAGTTTTAAAGAAAATAAAATGTAGAAATTCAGTAGGACTGGATAATTTTTTAATAGATATTTGAAAATATATGAGAAATAATTTTTTAGCTCACTATATTATTTAACATGATTTTAAAAGCTAAAAAATATCAAATAAATAAAGAAAAAGTATATTGATATCTATTTATAAGAATAAAAATTATGTACAAGATTGTGTTAATTAAAGAAAAATTAAGTTAAATATTTTTTACTTTAAAATTTTGAAAGAGGGTGATTGAGCATATATTATGTCCTGTTATGAAGCATGGATACTTCAAAGAATCACGTCGTGTTTGTGTTGGACACATGTACACGCCGGAACATGTGAAAACTCACGTGGCATGTCCTAATAAAATAATATTAAAAAAAATTAAAAGATATTTCTTGGATACGCGAGGACACTTTAAGACACTTTAAAATACTTCTGAGATACTTCTAGGATATTTTTAAGATACAAGATACTTTTAGGACAAATAGAATAAATTTGATGTATTTAATATTAATGTTAAATTTATTTATTAATATTATTATTTTTTAATAAAATTTACGGATACAACTGCCTCCTTTTTATTCTTTTTATTAATATTTAAAATTTTATCTAATAAAATAAAAAAATTTATCTTTTATTATTATTATTAAAATTTTACTTAATATAAGTCAAAATTATAAGTTAATCAAGTTAAATTAAATTTTTTCTCTATTATTGCCCTTAAGCTTTATGAAAATGAACTAATTGCAAAAAATTTAGAGCTTTAGTTTTATCTTTATCCTTCTTTCATCTTTAATATTGAGAGCTCTTATTTCCTCTTATTATCATGTTCACTGTAATTATCCTAGCAAGCAAAATTGTATTTTCACTTATTCAAGGTAAATTCTAAATTTATATCTCAAATCTCTTCAATACCGATGATGTCTATTCTCATGTTCTCATCTTGTTCTTATGAGACTTTAATACTATTCATAAGTTATTTATACTTAAAAATTTAAGTTTGTGCTATATTTTATATATTTTTTAAGTATGAATTATTAATTTTATTGTTATTATATTTTGCGTGTTATGCCGTGTTCGTGTCATATATTTTGAAACATTATCATGTTGTCATATTGTGCCATGTCCCTATGCCCTTGTATCATGTTCATGCTTAATAGACATAATGATACTGGAGTATCACAGAATCAATTTGACTTTATGCTAAACAGATTTATCATGAAAGTTATTCATTTGTTGAGAAGTTTAATAAAAATATTTAGGAAAATAAAAAAAAATCTGTATTTAATTTTCATTGATCTAAAAATAGCTTATGATAAAGTTCTAAGGAGAGTGCTCTAAAGAGTTTTAGAAAAAAAAGATTTGCACTGCTTACATTCAAGTTTAGAACATGTATAAAAAAATTATTATATGTATTCAGACATAGCAGTTTGACTAAAAATTTTTCTATTTCAGTTGCGTTATACTAAGGTTCAATTTTAAGTCCATATCTCTTTATATTGATTATGAAGGTTTTAACTAAACACATTAAAAAAAATTCCTTGGTATGTGATTTTTGTAGATAATATTCTTCTCATTGATACGATTAAAGAAGGTTCTAAAGTGAAACTCGAGTTATGGAGAAATATATTAGAATCTAAAGGTTTTTATTTTAGTAAATCAAAAATCAAACATATAATATAAATTTAGTCAACATAGAAGCACTTGTAGTGAAGAGAGAATTGATTATCAAGTTATCAGGAGAAGTGAGCGGTTTAAATATCATAAATTAATTATATAAAATAATAGTAAAATAGATAATAATAATATTATAAGTAAGATCCAAGCAAGATAGATAAAGTCGAGAAATACATTTGACATATTGTGTAATATCTAGGTTTTTAATTTCAAGTTTTAACTATAATATTTAATTAAATATTGTATTAAATATATTAAGAAAAACTGATATGTTAAATAACGCTATAAATATTTTAATAGTATAGTGTAATTCAAAATATGATTTAAAATGTACTAAAAATGAGTTGAGTTTTATATGAGAATAATTAGACTTAAGAGTAATAATTTTAGACTTATATGTAAGAATATGAAAAATCGAGGACTAAAATGTAATTATGCCATCAAATGGATAAGAATAAAAGCTTTCTTCCTTTGCAAGCTTCTCTCTGTCTCTCTGTCGTGCCTTGTGAGGATAAGAAGAAGAAGAAGAAGAAGAAGAAGAAGAGGAGAGTTTGATTAGTCGGTTTATTTGTGCGCAACGTACTGTGGCGAAAAATAGAAAAAGCGGGCGTACGAGAGAAGGTAAATATTTTTAATAGATATATATAATAAATGTATATGTTTATATTGATTTGAAGGAAATAATTATTATTAGGTTAGCTTTGCTGTCAATAGAGAAATACAACGTGAAAGAGAGAAAAAAGAAAAAAAAAAAGGAGATTTTGGTTAGTTTCTGCGAGACGAGATTTAGTAACTCAAATTGAGGTAGGGGGAACCAATTTTATATGGTTTGTTTGTTGATTGCTAGAAATAGGTTTTATTGTCTATTTATGTTGATGTGCTTATATTTTCTATTTTTGTTGTTTTATTATTGATATACATTATTGTTCTACCAATTAAACTAGTTTGTATTGCTATTGTTATTTATTTATTAATACAGTAAATTGATAGATAGTACATTAAATTGACATAAGTAATATTTATTACAGATCTTAGTAAGTAAATAACAGCCATGAAAATGAACTGTTATTCTGTAAGATAATATAATACGATTGAGTTTGTATACCTAGAACTGATGAGGGCGGGAAGTTACCTGCGGTAAGTTGATCCGATGAGGGCGGGGAGTGTTTGCCAAGTGATGTTCCAAGAAAGAGGAATCACTGATGTAAGGAGCGGCTCCTGACAGGCTTTTATGATGACAGAGTAGTAGGAACTTCTGTCAGGCTTTTACGTAACTGAGTATGAGAATGATAGTTTCACATCAGAATACAAAATAATAACCTATTATTAAGAAGTAAAAAATTAAGGAATACTAAATAATATATTTCACGTGCTATGCTGATGTATTATAATATTCTTATTACACATATGATAAATATTACGATTGTGAAGATGTATATGTTTTACTTATTTTATCAAATCAAATACTGTGATGTTCTTGATTTCATATAAAGTTGGTAAAATCTGAGTTCGTAAGGTCTTATCCTCTACTTATTTTTCAAGTGCATTTTAAACTACACTCGGAAAGTGATTTTCTTAAAAGTTCGTGATGAACTGTTATTCTGTGAGATGATGTAGTACGATTGAGCTTATATACCTAGAACTGATGAGGATGGAAAGTTACTTACAGTGAGTTGATCCGATAAGGGCGGAGAGTGTTTGTCGGGTGATTTCCCAAGAGAGAGGAATCACTGGTGCAAGGAGTGACTCCTGACAGGCTTCTAGGATGACAGAGTGGCAGGAACTTCTGTCAGGCTTCTACGTAAATGGGTATGTGAATGATAATTCCACATCAGAATACAGAGCGATAACTAATTATTAAGGGTGTGTTTGCTTGTAAGGTTAAATTTAAGAAGGTTAAAATTAAATTTGGATAGAGATTTTTTTATTGAAAGTTGTGAATGATGTGAAATAAAGTTAGTTATTATGTTGGGATATGTGAGGGATGTGATATAAAGTTAGTTATAATGTTGGAATATGTGAGGGATGTTATATAAGTTAGTTATTGTTTTAGTAATATGTGTAGGATGTGAAATAAATTTAATTTTTAATATTAAATTTTATGTGTGATGTGATATGCCTGGTTAAAATTAAACCAGGTTAATTTTAAACTCCCAGACAAACGGGGCCTAAGAAGTAAGAAATTAAGGAATATTAGATATTTACTTATTTTATCAAACCGCATACTATAATGTTGCTTGATTTTATATGAAATTAGTAAAAACTGAGTTCGCAAGAACTCACCCATTATTTATTTTTCAGGTGCATTTTAACTACACTTGGGATGGGTATGGAACGATCTTCTTAAAAGTTAATTTTGATTAGTATTTATTTTTTTAATTAATTACACTTTATTGAAAGTGATGTAGAATTATTATTCTGATAAAATTAGATTATTTTTCATGGTTATTAATATAATATTTTGGATGTTGAATTATTTATTTAGTATTAAAAAATATTTTAGGATCACCGCCAACTCAGTAAGTTGATCCATTGCTTAATCCATGTATTAGCGAGTAGGGGCGTGACATATTGTGTAATAGAAAAATTTTACTCGAACTTAAAAGTGAATTTTATAAAATAATTATAAGACTAGTGATATTATATTGTACTAAATATTAGCCTATAAAGCAGAAATATACAAATAAGATAAGTGTTGTAGAAATAAGGATGATGAAATGGATAAGTGGGTATACGCGAAAGAATAAAATGAGAAAATAGTATATTTGTGGGAAGGTTGGAGTGATTTTAATTGAGGATAAGCTCAAAAAGAGTCAGCTTAGATGGTTTGGATATATAAATCATAGGTCGATAGAAGCTCCAGTAAGAAAAGTTGGATTATTGAATTTGACCCATGTAAAAAAAGGAAGAGGAAGATCAAAAAAGATATGTCAAGAAATTATAAAAAATGATCTTACATATTTAGAGCTAAAAAATAATTTGTTATTTAATAGAGCACAATAGAAATAAATGATTTATGTGGCCGACTCACCTAGTGGGATAAATATTTAGTTTATTGTTACTGTTGAGTGTATAACAATTATGTTAGAGTTGGCTTGAATCCCATCCCATCTATCTCACTATGTGATCTAAGTTTCCATGAGAAACTAGATAGATGTTTTCGGAGGTCTCACTATTTAAATCATACTTGTGGTTCCAGGCAGTTTACCTATATATGAATCATGGGCCGTAACTTAGAAATTTATTCCTAATCCATCTGTGTGATCCAGTTCATTATCGTAACTGGGTTTGGAGGATAGAACCCCAACAGGATCGTAACTGGGTTTGGAGGATAGAACCCCAAGAGGGGGAAGGAAATTTTGGGTATGTTGGGATTGCTATATCTTAAGATTAGAGTATAACTTCTTGTCAATTCTAAATGGCCTACTCCCTCTTCTCTGTATTTCAAATTAGTTATCATGTTGAATTTTTATCTATGCCACTAAGGACATTGGCCTACTTAGAGGCAAACCTTCTTTAAATTGCTGTGTTTGCATGTGTGTGTGTGTGAAAGAGAGCAATTACGCTCTACTTGCGTCAATTGCTTAATAAATCATTTCCTGTTTCATCCTCAGTGACAACTGACAACTATATCAGATGAATCATTCAGCTGTTTTTATACCACTAAAGTTTTTTAAAAAAATGTTCAACTCCTGGCATTGATGTCACTGTTTTGCTGATTGGCCTGGTTTTCTGTCCACCTTTTCCAAATAACTGAGAGGACATTTGTTTTACTTCATCATGGACAAAAAAATTGTAGTGCTGTGTACATAATACATAGATATGAATCCATAGGTTCTTCTCATACATTGATTTCCCTGCCTTGCTTTCATATTTTTAGCAATTTTGTGTCCATTTCAGTTTCAAAAAAAATAGTGTCTGTTTCTGTTGGTAAGGCATTTTCTTTTTGCTCCAGGCCAATAAGAGGAAAGCAGCTGCTCTATTCACTGTTCTTGCACTTGCAGCGTTGTCTTCTCGGCTGAAATGATGACTGGCATGGGCATTGTGCAGGATAGTGTTAATTATTATCTTAAGAGCCAAGGGCATCCTTTTTGGTCAACATCAAGTTTATCAGATTTCAAAGGCTGATCCGGGTAGTTGGGAAGGCTTAATGGAGAAGATGATGAGCCATAGCTATCACAGTGGTTAATAGATACAGGCTGTGATCATATTAAATTAAGTCACCCTTTGAAAAATGTTTAAGAATTAACAAATATAGACTTGAGAATGTTTTTTCATGAAGAATGATGCACCTCCCAGGAATCTTTTCATGTCAGCAAAACATGAAAGCAGTTAAGGCAATCAACTTTCAATTTAGCATCTGCATTTGTATTTCTGAAAATGGAGTTAGGTCCTCAATAAGTGAGGTTGTCTACAACTAGGTCTTCAATATGTTAGTCAACACTCTTGTTTCACGCCAGCATTAGTTAATGAAGTGTTATCATGCAAAAATGGGCCCCTTATAAAACAAATTGTATTCTGATGAAGATGGCTCAACTGTTTTTATTGAATCTTGTTTTAGGAGTTTTGAACTGCTAGTTTGGGATTAAGGCTTCGTTGTTATTGTGTGCAGGGGGGAAAAGTTCGTGACAATCAGGAACTAGTTTGCAAACTTGGGTTTGCTGGGTATGGGTTCACTTTATATTTGTGCAGGTCAAAATTGGCTCATCCATATTAGGACTCGATTAATTTGGATCAGACCTTGTTTGCCTGTCAACTTGAGAATGACCTGACTTTAACCTCCATAAGTAAATATATCTTTAGAACTAAAAAAGATGAAAAACTTAACGCTTTAGCGAGTTTAGTTTTTCAAGGAATTCTTCATAAAACTTGATCTCTTCCCAAGAAATTTGATGCAGCTATTAAACTGGTTGTCTAGTCAGGTTAGTGATTCAGTCGAACAAATGTCGAGTAAGCATCCCAAATTTCGACCTATTTAGTGTGTGGCTCTGGTAAAGTAAACAATATACGGGTTGGGTTTTAAATAGGTTGATCTCAATTTGACCTGCCAGCCTGTTTTTCAACTTTGCTAGATGAATTGGAAGATGCACCTCTTAAGATTTTTGTAGGTCAACCAGATCAGGAAAATTAGTCACGTGTTCTCCATGTAGTTGGCTGCAAGTTGTTATATATATATAGACACACACACACAGGATTTGGAATACTAATAATTGAGGTACCTTTTTATCTTGACCAAAAGTCTATATCTATATATATATATATATATATTTCTCTCACTCTTTGAGCTAACTTGTTTTGGTTTTGTGAAATCTTTAGTTTGTGCAAGCCAAGATGGAGCAAAGCCTAGCTCTAATGGATTGGAGAGGCAATCCAATCAATAAGAGCAGGCATGGGGGAGCCAAAGCAACTCATTTCATCATCTGTAAGTAAATAAGATTGTAAACTTTTCTGTTTGAGTTATGTACTAGAGATAATTGATCATTATATCTACTTCCTGCGACTTATCATCAATGTTGCAGTTTTGGTTGTGGCTACAAATGTGGCGTATGTGTCGAACATGATGAACTTGGTGACTTATCTTCATGACAAGATGCACACTGAAATTGCAAGCTCTTCGACCATGGTGACTAACTTCATTGGTGCTACTAGTGCTTTTGCTCTCCTGGGAGCATTCCTGTCAGATTCTTATATAACCAGATTCAAGTGCATGCTCATTTTCGGCCCGATGGATTTCTTGGTAACTCTTATCATTTATCTCAAGACTCCTGTTTATATTGACATCGCGGAAAGGTTTTGCAACTACTTTGAATTGAAAGATAAGACTATTTCAAGTTTCTGACGAGAAATGTGTCTTTTTTCTATCTAATTTTTCGATGTATCACTCCTCCGCATGCTCTACATCGCACATGCACATCTTGATTGAAGGCCACGAGAAATCTGAGAAAAGAGGCTCCCTACTGTTGTTGTCTTTCAGGGATATGCATTACTTACATTGCAAGCGCATTTGTCATCTCTTCAACCTCCAAAATGTGATACTGCAAACGAATGGAACCAATGCAAAAGAGTTCAAGGTCTCAACGCTGCTGTTCTTTACTTGTCTCTCTACACCATTGCTTTAGGAGAAGGTTGCATGCGGGCTTGCATGGCTTCTTTTGGAGAAGATCAGTTTGATGATAATGACCCGATCGAATCTAAGCAAAAGTCGAGCTTCTTCAACTGGTATACTTTTGGGATCTCATTAGGAGCATTCTTAGGGCTGATGTTCATAGTCTGGCTGGAAGATAACAAGGGATGGGACTATGGTTTTGGTGCTTCTGCATTGAGTGTTCTGCTTGGAGTTGTATTAGTTGCCTGTGGCTTTCCTTTCTATAGGAATCGGAAGCCAACAGGAAGCCCTCTAACTAGAATATTGCAGGTAGCTTCCAAATTTACAAAGGTTTTGTTGTGATTAGCTTATCAAATTACCTATCAAATCTTTTCTCATATTTGAGTATATGTATAGTTGGTGTAATGACAATTACTTATGAACAACAAGTAACATGAGAAACATGAATTAATCAACCTTAGCATGACGGAGTAAATTAAGCCTAAAACTTTCACATTCTTAGCATCTTGATAACATTCAATCTGGGTGTTATTCACTGTTAAATATCTCAGTTAACATTTTTTTATTATCTCGTGTAAAACAAGTGTAAATTTTCTTATTTATAAGGTTTTGGTGGCTGCATTCAGAAAGAGAAAGGTTAATCTTCCTGAAAATGATGATGATTTGCACCAAGTAGACGTCAAGGAAGAGACCTTTGGCATGGAAGTGCTTCCTCACACAAAAGGTCTCAAGTAAGTCGTCGTTCATTCTTCAAAGCAAATGGCAGCTTTTTTGAAGCATTTTACAAGAATGGGTCTTTAGTTAGTTGATGATGTTTTGTATTATGATATAAAGTGAGATAACTCATGGTTGAAGAGGGTAGGAAGTGATCGTCGGGTAATGTACGAAAAGAAGAAAATCATTTATGTAAAGAGTGACTCATGGCAGACTTTTAGGCCTAATGATGAGTGGTGAATGGTCTTACATAGGAAAGAGAGGGGAGTTCGTAAGCTGTATAAATAGCATAATCTCAAACTGCAGACACCTTTTGAGACAATTGTGCACCTAGTGACGAGAACTCTATAGTTAAGCGTGCTTAAGTTGGAGTAATCCTAGAATGGATGATCTAGGAAGTAGTTAAGTCATGTGGTTTCCTAAAGCCAAAGCAGATAATAATTTTATATTTTGATCACATGATATGCAAAGACTAGCAATGGGTGGTATATAGATTAGGTTTGATACTATATTAACTAGAAGAAGCTATCAAAAGAAAAACCTCTAAGAACAATAATTTTCTGCATTAAGTTTTCAAGTGGTTGGGTCATCTTGTCCTCATAGGTATCAAGTCAAGCCTAATTCAAGCTTCTAGGATGCCGAAGGTACAATAATGAAGAAAATCCCACAAATAGAAAGAAGAAAGTCACTTAGCATATATATGTTATTACAAAGTCATTTTATTGAGATGCTTTGGAAGGACAAAGCAGTGAGACCCGATATCAGATTGGCAAAAGCAAGCATTACCTTGACACGCATAGTTTGAACCATGACAGAGATCAATCTTCAAAGGGAATAACATGAGTTGGGTGGGATTGGGTTCTGGTTGACTGTAAAAATAATTTGGTTTGGTTCAAGTCAGGACTTATCATCTAGCGTCAGTTGTGCTATCCAGGTCGTGATGAATTTTTTTTGACCCGAGCCCCAACCCGCTACGTCCCTAGGTCCGTAACCCTACCTCATTCAGGTCGTTCATTTAAGAGAGAACTCTTGCTGGAAAATAGAAAGGTTGATTGAGAAAGTGTTCTTTTTTCTTTTAACCAGATTTTTGGACAAGGCTTCTGTAGCTCAAGGCAGTCATGGACCATGGTCCTTATGCACTGTAAGCCAAGTGGAAGAAACCAAGATACTAATCCGAATGCTACCCATCTTCCTCAGCTCGCTTTCGTGCTACTTATGCGTTCCCCTGCTGCTAACATTCACAGTTCAGCAAGGCAACACCATGAACACAAAGCTCGGATCAATACGCATATCCCCTGCGTCTCTGATGATCATTCCATCAACATTTCAGATGATTTTTCTAGTTCTGTACGACTTGATATTCGTTCCATTTGCTCGAAAGATTACAGGTTACAGAAGTGGCATCACTCAGCTTCAGAGAATAGGTATTGTTGACAATTTAATTGCTCTTCATGCACAACTTCTGATAAATTTAATGACAGAGAAGCATACTACATCTAATTTCATAAGATAATCTCCAATGGATATAAATTATATTTTAGGTCAAGTTCAGGTAGACTTGAACCTGCTGGCTTGAGTTTTTGGTTGATAAGTATGACCTGTTTAAATTTCAAATCAGGTATAGGTTTCATTTGTGTTTTTATCAATTCTATGGATCCAAACTGAATGAGTAGATCAGTGCACTCCTATTTTTGTGGGTACACAACCTTTAATAATAGAAGACTAACCCTTTTATAGCACTGAATCATTCGCAAAGGATTCAGGCAATGCAACACATCAGATTTTCATCGGGTCCTGAAAATATTCCCTACTTTGCTAATCAATTCATCAATGCCTTTAAGTCGTCCTTGCGCTATGTTGGAGCTTTTTTCTACATATGGATTTTTTTGCTATGTAAGAGCTGAAACGTACAACATATTTTAGCATCCTTATGTAGCAAATTATATCTTGTAAGGTTATTTGTTTACTACATAAAGGCTGAAATATGCTATGCAAAAGCTAATTTCAGCATTTGCGCAACAAAAATAACTCTTGAATAGCAAAAAATATGATCTCAATGGCAAGTTAATGTCGTTTATTTTTCTACCTATTGCTGGTCTCCAATCTGCATGGGCATGAGCTCATTCGGATTTCTCTACTTAAGAACTCACCTTTCATCAAAGCATTCCTCAGCGAAACACATGTATTTTATAGTTTGATGAACGAACAGGTATTGGATTCTTATCAACATCAGCAGCAGTGTGCATTGCAGCGTTGGTGGAGAAGAAGAGAAAGAGAATTGCCGAAGAAAACGGATTGATAGATTCAAGCGAAGGAATTCCTATGTCAGTCATCTGGCTGGGAGCTCAGTTCTTCCTGATCGGCATCAGCGATGTGACTTCTTTCGTTGGATTGCTGGAGTTCTTCGTTGAAGAAGCATCGAAAGGAATGAAATCTATCGGAACCGCTATATTCTATTGTATTCTTGGAATGGCATCTCTGCTGGGAACCTTTGTGGTTGAAGTGGTGAACAGAGCTAGCAGAGGAGGAAGAGAAGGGAAGGGATGGCTTGATGGGCATAATCTGAATAAGAGCCACCTTGATCTCTTTTATTGGCTGCTTGCTGGAATTGGATTTGTGGGGTTTTTGAACTATTTATACTGGGCTAAGAAGTATGTTTATAGGCATGATCCTCATATCAACACGGCTGCGACTTGAAATTGTACTGTTTTTGTATGCTTATTTATGATAATATTTGCGTTTGTTTGTATGCTTATTTATGATAATATTTGCGTTTGTTTGTATGGTACTTAAATTCCGTAATGATATGATTGAAGTATTACTCTGGTTTTATTTGTTACAAAATATAGCAGGTGAATTTACACTTGATGAATGTTCAGCTGTTACAATGAGGTTGACTCGTCTGTTTTAGTGAAGTTATATAAGATGAAGGGATCGTTTGACAGAGTGATTAACGGAGTGGAACGGACCGGTTTCACCGATTCTGGACTAGGACGAGGAATAGAAAGAATGGAAGAACATTAGGTTAACTGTGTTGTTGAAAGGACTCGCAAAAATAAAATTTTTAATTTTAGAACCTACCTGTTTAGTGAGGTTGATTATAAGCACATTAAATTTAAATATAAATACTATCAATGTAATATGTGGTTACAATAAATATTTATATTAAAAATTAAGTTATATATAAATTATAATCATATGAAGTATTTATGTAGGATGTGAAGAAAATCAAGAAGACATTAAAAAAAGTTTCTTTAAAAAAGTTATCGAATAAAACCTAATTTATGTTTTGAAGAGGAATGAAATCCTTCATCACAAGGTTTGATATGGATTCCTTAAAAGAAGTTCTGAGTTTCATTAATCAGAATGAGGTTGGAGAAACTGAGAAGTAAATTTCGAGTAGTGCATTAAACTTTGTGTGAAGTTTTCTCTGATTCAAAGATTCTTTCATTCATCAAGAAGAGACATTCACAACAAATAAAAAGTGTGCCTCTAGAAGACTAGAGAATCTTATATATAAGGAGTGGCCATGTAGACCTACCATACAGTTGTAGAGCAAGGATCACGTCAGTCACTAACCAAAATGTTAAGGGAATGCTCACACTCGATAATAACATCTAGAGCTTTTCTAGAGTTCCACAAGAAGAAATGTTGCCCCTCTTTATGAGAATAGGTGAACAATGTGATTAATGCTATTATGAGAAAATTCTACTTGAGTAATTTTTTTTACTATACTGAAGTGAAATTAGAAGTATATTGAGAGAGCATCAAAAGATCTTTGCCAAGATGTTCAACCTAGTGATAGTGATTTGAAATAAGAATAACCTGGTCTTCAGAATTCTACTGTCACCATTGTTGTCGTAGGAGAAAAATAAAAGTAACAAAGATTAAGTTTCTATTTTCACATAAACAAGTCTCACATAAAGAAGAAGTTATTACGTGCAGACAGCGCACCACTCGGCATCTAATGGGAGCCCACCACCCACACGCATTCAACGTGGTGCATACTCATTGGACGCTGAAAAGTACAAATAATCCGCACCTAATAATTTTTCCACGTGAAAACCCATATACATCTTCGGCGAGTTACCAAAGATTTACAAAGACCAAATCATATTACAGTTATTTGTATGATCTGTAGGACTTTGTAGGCATCAATCTTCATTTATTTTCTTTATCGATAAGATGAGTTTTGATGCGTTTCAATTAGTATTTCAGCAACAAATTTTACTGTAAGATCAAATTACCATTTTATGTTATTTTTAAGCTTAAACTCAAAAACATTACCGAAGAAGGTCTTCACTCCTCGTTTCTTCATGCTGCTTAAACTCTTTTCATTGCTTCAACAAACTTGTTCAGATTCTCATAAGATGATCCTCCTTTGCCAATGCTTCTCTCAACCTTCTCCATCAATTCGACGGAATTCGCCGTAAACTTCTCATCTCCCACCAATTTCTTCACCTTCGAGCTGATCTCCTCCCTCGAGATGATCCCATTATCGTCGGCAACCAGCTTCATCCCAATCTTCCAATCATCGCATATGTATCTCTCGTTGATGAATTGATCGGCGAAGTAGGGCCAGCAGAGGAACGGCACCCCGTTCCTCACCCCTTCCATGGTGGAATTCCATCCACAATGAGACACGAAGCAGGCGATCGCCGGATGCCCCAAAACCCTCTGCTGCGGAGCCCATTCCACCGTTCTTCCTCGATCCCCAATTCTTTCCAAGAATCCGGCGGGATAGGAGATGCCGCCGGAGCTCGAATCCGACCTCACCGCCCAAAGGAACGGCAGACCGGCGAGCTCCAGCCCTAGCGCGAGCTCCCGGAACTGGCAGCTGTTGAAGACGGCGAAGCTGCCGAAGGCAACGTAGACGACGGAGTTCGGAGGCAGGCGATCGAGCCAGGAAAAGCACGAATTGTCTTGGGGCCAAAAATGCTCTAGCGGCTTCTTCCCTTCCGCACGGAGGAGCGGCCCGATGGGGGAGATGAAGGGGGCGAACGCGAAAACGGGCTTCTCGAGCTCGCCGGATGAGTTGGAGACTATGATCTCGGCGAAGCTTTTCGCTGATCGGAAGCTGTCGACGGCCAAGTTGAATATCGTTCTTCGGGTGAAGGCGTCGGCGAAGCAGTTCCAGAAGAGGTGGGCTGTGTCGATGGGGTACATGCCTGGGCTTATTTCGATCCTCCCTTTCGTCTTCAGTGTCCCTAGGCATGTTTGGCCAAGTCCAAAAAATTAGTACAAAAAATATAAATAATAATATTTTAAATTTATTATAAATTTTAATAATTTTATTTTACATTCAACGTAAATTTTTATTTTAAAAAAATAATTTTATTTTACATTTAACACAAATTTAAATCTTAAAATTAACTTTATTTTATATCCAACGCACCTTCAAATATTAAAATAAATTTCATTTCTATCAACTCTATAAAATAAAATATTTTTTTTTTCTTATCTAAATTTATCCTTCAATCAAACAAGTCCGGAAGAAACATATACATAATATTATATGATTATATTTATATCAACTAATCAGTATTCAAAGTCGGGTTAACCTCAAACTTATATCTCATCTCTTTTAGGCCTAGTTTGGTTCGATCTTTTTTTTAGATTTAAAAAATAATATTTTATTTTTTAAATTTAATGAAAAAAATATTTATTTTAATATTAAAAAGTGCATAAAATGTGAAATACTTTAAATTCTAATATTTGTATTTACATTAAATGTGAAATAAAGTTAATTTTTATAGTTAAAATTTATGTTGAGCAAAAAAAATGACTTCAATCAAGAGATTCGTATGTTTTGTAAAATTTAATTTTAATATTTTAATTTAAATAAAAAATATATTTTATTAAAAATTATAAATAATGTGAAATAAAATTAACTATTATGTTGAGATGCATGAAAATTGTGAAATAAATTAATTATTATTTTAATACGTTTATATTATGTGAAATAAAATTATTATTTTTTTAATTATATATATATATATATATGATGTGAAATATAGTTAATTTTTAATATTAAATTTTATGGGTGATGTAACATACTAGTTTAAAATTAATTAAGTTGAGTTTAAACAAGCTAAACGAACAAAGCCTTAGAAGTAATTTTATCCGAAATCTTTTAAGTAGATTATTAATTGTGAGATAATATATAAATATATATATATATACTATATATGTTAAATATTATAATGAGATAATATATAAATAAATTTATAAAAATAAAAATATATAATAAAATATGTTAAAATAATTTATACATATAAATGTACTATATATGTTAAATATTAATGAGATAATATATAAATACATATTAATATAACTAAAAATATATATTTAATATACATTTAAATTAGAAAATAATTTTAAAAATTAAATTCGATTCAATTTGCAAATTGACATAAAATTGAATAAATTTTAATCTATTTGAATCAGATTAAAGTGAAACTAAAAAATTTCTGAATTTAAGTTGAGATTAATTCGCTTTTAACTGCACTTGTTATCGGCCTTAACATAAATTTAAAATAAAAAATTTCAATTTTATGCCGACTCACTCAAACTCGGCCCAGAAGCCAGCCGTACCACCTCACCGATGACTTCATCTTCAATAAGCTTGGGGATGCAGGTCATGGCGGCGAGCAGAGTGGCCGCCGCCGGCCAGAAAGCAGCCGTCCGGAGCCCCGCCTTCTTCGCCATCTCGAGGGACCAAGCCATGTTCAGATCGGCGACAACGCAGGTGAGGTCGCCGTTCCTCAGCAGATCTTCCAAGTATTCCGGCATCACCGCCGCCAGAGCTTCCGTCAGCCTCCCCAGGTCGTTTCTATCCTCTCCTGGGGCCAATCCGTCGGGCATCGCAATCAGACGGATCTCCTCTGCTGATTCTGGTTCTTCTTCTTCCGTGAGTTGAGCTCTGTTCTTCGCCTCGTCGGCCATGGCAGAAAGGATGCGGCGATGGTTGAACTCAGTGTTGAGGAAGGAGACCTTGAATCCCTTACCCAGGAGGAAGAAGGAGAGCTCCATTAGAGGGATTACGTGGCCCTGGGCAGGGTAAGGGATGACGAGGGCATGATGGTGAGCCATTTTTCTTCTAGTTTGTGATATGCCTCTTTTCACCCTCTCTCTTTATGGAAAAATTTTTGTGATTCGGGGCACAATCACCGAGCATCACATATACGCAGGCCCACCTGAAATGCACATATGACACCCGGTGATTGTGGCCTTAAATTGTGCTCACATTGGACACAAAAATTCCTTCTTTTTATGATAGGTGGGAGATCATGCTTGAGCAACAAATCTACTTAATGCACTTATTTATTGAATCCAAGATAAGTGATTTTGTTGACGTGAGAAATAGGGAATCCCGAGAGAGAGAATGAGAGAGAGAGTCCCGAGAGACAGCGGTATACAGAGAGCTAAGTCTAATGATTAAGGCTTAAATGAGAATAATACATATCCAGAACAGCACACATGAATTTAAGGTAGTTCAAGGAGGAGATCCCCTACGTCCACCGAGCGATCAGTTATAGATGATTTCACTAGAAAAAGAAAAGAGATGGCCGAAAAAACCAGTACAATGAGCAAAAAGAAAAGAGCTTTCTTATTTTAAGCTCTTAATACAAAGATGATAAAAAAGAGATCCTGCAATTCCAACCTGTCAAAAGAAAGCCTTTCTCTTGAAGCCTGTTCAAGGATATTTATGGGCAAGAGATAGTGGAGCTCAATTCGGGTTTTCCGGAAGAGGATGAAATATTCAATTGTTGAGTCCACACTTGATGCAGCGCGGGGATCGATTTTAAGGCGAACCTAACGCTACCAATATTAAGTTAGTGCCTA
>JAEMOT010002508.1:0-10639 GCA_019297695.1 Apostasia ramifera | reverse complement strand
CCGCGCGAGGCGGCCAGAGGCTGCGCGGGGCGGCGCAGTGGCAGCGCGGGGCTGCGTGGCTGCCGTATCTGGAAGAGAGAGGGAGAGTAAGGGTATAATGGTAATTTTTATGTTTTTTAATAATAAAAAAATAAAAAAGTGATCCATTTTTTGAAAACTTAGGGACCCTGATGATATAATTTTAAAAACGTGGACCTGTATGATAATAACCCTTAAACTCAGGGACCTAGGTGAAATTTTGCCCTTAAATCTAATTCAAGAGAGATTAGGTTCACCTTTCTTTGTTTCTCATTAGCAATTAGGTCCAACCACAAATATTAAAAAAGATTAATGCCCTTCAAATCTAAGCTAAGTAGTTGGATAATTTATGTTTAGCATTAATTGGTTGGCCATGATGGGCATAAAATCAGCCTTTCAATTCCACATCAAACAGTTAGAATGGCCAGGGGTGAGACTTTGACATCAGGGATCGATAATTGCTCGATATTCAAATTAACAATTTACACGAAACAAGTTTATTGAGTGACTCACAAGATTTATCAAGGTGAGTTTGATCCATGACCAAATTGGATAGATTAAGATTAAATTTGACTAATGTTTAATATAAATAATATGGGATGTCTATATAAAATAATTATTTATGATTTTTATAAGATATGTGAAATCAAGTGATTTGAGTGTGTGTTATGCAAGTTTGTGATTACGATTGACACAAATTGTTGGATGAAATTTTAAGTTTTTCCTTTTCAAAATAATGCCCGACCTTCTTGGGGTTCAAGCTGGCTTGATCGTAGTTCGAGCTTGCTGAAAATTGAATGTTTATTGAGTTGAGGTAGCTCATGCTCTTTAAACACAGGACGATATGTAAATCAATGATCAAGCCATGCATCGAATATTTATTGAGCTAAGCAAGGTCAAATTGCTTGACCTCGAGCCAATTTGTAAATCAATGATCGAGCTTGCAACGAGAACGTTTATTGTTGTCATGCCAACACAAGCACCGCTAATTCTTTGATATTTTTTAATAGAAATTTTTACCCATATTTACTTATTAGACATACTAAAACTAAATATTACATGACACTTACTCATTTATTTTAATTTTACAATCAATACATTCTAGTTAAAATTTTTATATTTTATTAAATTTTTATATTTTATTTGAGTAAACCATATTTAAGTTATATTTTTAACTTAAATAATATTATCGAAATAAAAGCTAACCCTTAGTGCATCTAACACTAGTTAAAATTGTCAAGGTCATACTCCTACATGTGTAGATTAATTAATGCTTTTTATTTAATTTTTTTTTTTAAATTATTCTACTTGTTTTAACTCATTTAGATGTCTCTTCCATGAATTTATAAAAGTAGTATAAATCATTTTTTAATTTATTTATTTTTTGAAATAAGTTATTTAATTATAATAAAATTTAATTAATAACTAAATTTGATAACTAATTTTTAAAATTAATTATAAATTAAAAAAAATAAAATTAACTAAATAGATAATATATTTAAATTTTTTATTTACATTATCATGTTTTGAATTTAAATTAATAGTCCAGAAGATATAATTAGGTCCCGTTTGTCTAAGAGTTTAAAATTAACCTGATTTAATTTTAACCAGGCATATCACATCACACATAAAATTTAATATTAAAAATTAAATTTATTTCACATCCTACACATATTATTAAAATAATATCTAACTTATATCACATCCCTCACATATTCCAATATAATAACTAACTTTATATCACATCTCTCACATATTCCAACATAATAACTAACTTTATTTCACATCATTCATAGTTTTCAATAAAAAAATATCTTTATCCAAATTTAATTTTAACCTTCTTAAATTTAACCTTACAAACAAACACACCTTAGGGGTAGGAGTGTAGGACGCCTCGGGTCAGAGGCATGTTTACTTAAGTTAATAAATAGAGATAATTAATTACATGCCATACTATTTAATTTTATTTATACTTTACCCATTCATTCTTACTTAATTACACTATGCACACTTAAAACATTATAAAATCTTACATACATATATTTTAACTTATTTTTATTATAATGAGTAATCATAATTTTTCAATTACCTAACTATAATTAGATTACAAAAAATCTGAACCGTTCATCATATTATTTTAAGGATATTTAAATATATTTTGAATAAAAATCCTAAAACCTTAATGTTTAGGTGACAGCAAAGGAATGAGACATCCGTGAAGTGAATTGATTTTAGGACAAATCAGCGCTTTAGTGTGGTATTGAGGAAGAGAAAAATATATATACCATTAAGAGTAAAAATATAATTTTAATGGTTTACTAACAGAATTTTTTTTTTCAAATAGATTTTAATTAAGTTTTAACTCAAGTGTGTGTATGTAAGATTTTATAATATTTTGAATGTGCATAGCGTAATTAATTAAGAATAGATGAATAAGGCATAAATAAAATTAAATGGCGTGGCATATAGGTAATTATTTCTAATAAATAATAAGAATTAATGTTTTTATTTAAAAATTATAAGTTATAATTTTCTCTTAAATTTAACAAAAATAGCATGTGTAAATTACAAAAAGGTACATCTAAAAAATTTGAAGAGTTAAAACAGAGGTAAATTTACATGTCACTTGAAAGAAATTCTTTTTTTATTTAATTAACATTCCAAATTATATATATATATATATACCACTTAATACTTTAAATATATAATCAAAAAGTATACTCATTTATATTGGTAAATTATTAGATTTGTTTTTAAAACAAAATAAAGGATTTACGAGATTTTTTTCATGTTGTGTAGTTGATTTTTCATTTAAAAATTACATAAAATAAAAAATATATACAAAACAAAAAGATACTTGCACAAAAAGAAATACATCTAAATAAAAAATATATATATCATAAACATTATATATATATATATATATATATAAAATTTATAGAAACAAAATACAAATATAAAATACAAATGATTTTATATACTTTAGTGAGCAATTAGTCCTTTTATATATGTGAACGTGCCAATAATGTGTTATACTATTTAATTATATACACAATAATTTAAGGATGATCTTCAACTTATCAGTCAGATTTATAATCCTTGTAGCATTAATTTATCAATTTTTATTTTTCAATATAAAGTAAAGTTGAGGAATATTCGTGCAGCAAAAATACTATTAGGGCCTACGTATAATGAGATGACATACTAGTAGGGCTGTTATCGATCCGACTTCGAGCCGGGCCATACCCGGCTCGAAATCGGATCGCTCGAAATTATTACGACTCAAAAACGGATCGTTAGTCGAATATTTTCGATTTCGAGCTGGCTCGGCTCGAATGGGCTCGACTCCGAGCCAGCTCGATCACACTTTGAGCTGGCCCGAAATACTTATAACTATTAACTAAAACTATACAGATTAAATTTTTTAAAATTAAAATATATATAAAAATTATATATATATGTACATGTGCATTTTTTACAAATATGAAAATAAAAATATCATAAAAATAATTAGATATTTAGTTTCAAATTTAAGCACATACTAAAATAATACCATATAAAATTAACATATAATTACGCAAAATAATTTTATACATTAATTGTCAAATTGAACAAGTAATAATAAATAAATTCATGATCTAATCTCTCTCAAATTATATAAGTAGATTATACATCATAATATATAACAAATTACAAATAATACCTAAATAAAACTAATAATATTCTCAAAAGTATCAACTAAGATCTAAATGTGAATAAAAAATAAATCCTGAAGATTATTGTACGTGCCCCCGGGTCGATCATTCATTAAATCTTCAATCCTGCTCAAAGATAAATTGCACATTAGTATGTTAATAGAAATGAGATAATCGTCAAAATCAAAAATTAAAACTTGAAAATTATAAGATATTGAAAAGTATGAATGATTTTAAAGATATTTCCCTCAGCAATCAAACTATTAAAATCATACGTATATTCCTATAAATTTTGGTAATCATTGCCCTCAGAAATTAAACAATCAAAATATAAGTTATTGCCCTCAGAATTAAAAATTTTAAGAGTTTTAAAAAGAAAAGATTTGATAATTTTAGCATCACCATCATCAGATAAGCAAAATAACAAATATAAGCAAAACACAGCAGAATAATATAAGCAAAACATAGCAGGTCATTGACACAGCAAAGTTCAGCAGGCTGCAGGTCATTGACACAGCAAAATACAACAGAATTAAACACAGCAAGTCATTGACCATCCAACAGTAACACAATTACACAAAGCAAAACAACTAAAATCTCAAAGCATCAGTAGCAGGACTGAGGATTCAAGCTGGAACAAATAATACGTATTTCATTATATGGCATAAATGAAATAGAAAACTAATACTTTTAATACGTATTTTATCATTGGGCTTTTAATTTAAATTTTGATTTCATCATAGGGATTAATTAATCCAGCAAAATAGAGAAGGCAAAAATAAATGTTAAGTCACAGCAATAATAAAGAAGCTTGAATAATGCAATTACAAAATCATGATAGAAATAGTGTAGTTATAAAAATAGAGTAAAAATAATACAGTTTCAGGTTTTTAGCTAAAGCAAGTCAGTAAACATGCCATGCAGTCTCAGATAGATAAACAAAATGAGTAAGGAAGGGTAGAACCATAGAACTGCAGAAATATTTAGAGTTGCAAAAGTAAAATTATAAGAGTAGCTATTTCATTGTCATGTAACATCACTGATCACTCCTATAGTCTTGTAGGAATGTTAATAATCAAATCTTCTTCAACAAGTGTATCAAACTGAAAAAATCAAACAAGTGAAGCATTAGAAGTTAGATAATAATAAAACAATAAAAAACTAAAAGTGTATGCATGATTATAGTTCTTACAATAGGATTAGTAGCAGTCGATTGGGCAGCTCGAATCCAGCTATCAGAACAGAATAGAGCATTTAAAGTTTTAGGAGATAAAGAGCTTCTATAATCTCCTAAGACACGACCACCAGCACTGAACGCTGATTCAGATGCAACACTAGTGACTGGAATTGTGAAAATATCTTTGGCCATTTTGGCCAAAATTTTATACTTCATTGAGGACAATTTCCACCACTCTAGAATATTAAACTTTGAATCTTCGCACTCAATACATTGCTCACTTAAGTATACTTCAAGGTCAGATTTTAGAGTCTCCATGCTAGTACTTGCCTTGATGTGCAAATATAAATCATTAAGTGGATCACCTCTAGGTTCTTTGCTCTACAACAATGTAGAGCTAGTGCTTGGTGCAATAGACCCCTCATGAGTTGTAATATTCTTATCAACAGCATAAAAAGAATAAAGCTCACTGAGAGAGCTTTTTACATCTTCAATTCTCTCATTCACTTCTAACGGGCCATAAATTTCTCTATAGAAATATGTCAATGCAAATATCTTGACACAAGGATCTAATATACTAGCAATTGTCAATAGAATATGACAATCAGACCAGTATTTATCAAACTTCAATTTCATAGCAATTGTCATATCTCTAACATAAGAAATTTCTGAAAGTATTCCTTTGTCTAAAGCTCTTTTTACTTTAACAAGGTTAGGCAAAAATTTATTTGCTGTAGGAAATTTTGTACCTGAGAAAACCTTAATGACTTCATCAAAAACACTCAAAAGATTTCTGATTCTTTCATACATATCCCACTCTTGGTCTAGAGGCAACCAAACATAATGTAAATCTCGACATGCATACTCAGGAAAGACGGATTTGTAATGAAAGACAGCATCTAATATTTTAAATGTAGAATTCCATCTAGTTTGCACATCAATACGTAAGCCTCTAAATGTATAAATTCCAAGCTGCCTAGCAATCTCACCAAACTTGAATAATCAACTTGGGGAACGCTTCAAATACAATACAGAATCTCTAATTTTGGATATCACAGAAGTAATAACCTTCAAACCATCTTGGACCATTAAATTAAGAATATGTGCAGCACAACGAACATGAAAAAACTTTCCCATAAACTGAAAACTAGATCTACGACTGAACAAATATCTTAAATTTTCTGCTGCCTTGTCATTTGAAGAAGCGTTATCTGGAGTAATAGTACTAACTTTGTTTTGAATACCCCATTCGAGTAAAATTTCAGAAATAGCCTCCGAAATTACAGCACCTGTGTGAGGTGGATCTAAGTCACTGAAACTAATAATCCTTGATTGAAGGATCCAATCAGCATCTATGTAATGAGCTATCACACACATAGAGCCAAGAGTTTGATTGGATGTCCAGCAATCACAAGTTAAAGACACCCTTTGTACAGTTTTTAGAGTCTTTTTAAGACTCTCTTTCTCAGTGTCGTAAACTTTGACACACTCATTTTTGATGGCTTGTCGAGTGGTCTTAATGTAGCTAGAGTTCATTGACTTCATAAGCACATTGAACCACAAGTGTTCAAGCATCATAAAAGGATATTCATGAACAATGATCATTTTAGCAATGATATTCTTGATCATACTATGATCATAAATAGGAGATACACAAAGAGAACCAACAACATCACTATCAACAGCATTTTCAGCTATAGGGTTAAACAATTTTTGTTTTGTTTCACCCGTAGCTTTGCTGTAATGATGTGTGTGCAAATGCCTATTTAATTGTGAAGTAGTGCCGGTCTTTTGCTTGGCATATATTTTGGGGCAATATTTGCACTTTTATTTATCAATTTGTTTTCCTTTGTGAGTCATGGTTACCATTGTAAAATGATCCCATGCTTCGGATCTCTTTCTTTTACCCTTATCGTCACCTTGCACTTTACTTTCAGCTCCATCCCCCACTTTGGAAATCATGACAATATTTTTGCCAGCATCTTCATGCTGATTGAACTTGTTGTCTGACATTGAATGAGTTGATGTTGCTGATAAACAAGGTGCATGAATGAGATAATAAGAGATAAAAGAGAATAAGATATAAAGATTACAACTTTATGTACTGCAAACATTGTCCCTCAGATTATTAAATCACAACTCATTATTGTAGTAGACTAAATAGAGGCAAATTTTAAATTAAGGAGCACCAAATATATTCTTATTTAAATATTATGCATGCAATAATAATAAAAAATAGATAATCACATAAAGGACAATATCACACTCTTAAAAAAAAATCAAAATTATATTTTTTTATATCAAAATGTATCATGCTAGAAAAAATCTGTTCTTATCAGAATGTATATGATATGAAATATACATGTAATATATATTCTTACATGTAATATATATTCTTACACGTAATATCTATTCTTACACGTAATATTTGTTCTCACACGTAATATTTGTTCTCACACGTAATATCTGTTCTTCCAAAGAACTAAGAAATACTGAAAGAAACTTCAGAAATGAACAATAAAAAACTAAATGCAAAAAAGATATCAATGATCCATATCATAGAGCAAAATATACTTCTCAAAATTTAAATGTCAATAAATAAAAAATAAAAATCAAGATTTCTACATATATCAAATGTATGCATGCCAGAAATAATCTGTTCATATCAATATGTGTATGTCATGAAATGCACATGTAATATCCGTTCTTAGTAAAAACCTTGTTGCCCCATCTCCTACTACTCAGAGTCAGAAATTTAAAATACTATCATCATTAGGTATCAACAAAAATAATCAAAAGCTTTACACATCTAACTGATTTATATAATAGAGCAAATTCAGTAAACTATGTTTCTCAGTTTTTACTTTTTTTCATAACAGTATATCAACAAAAACGTGCAAGTTTCTAACTTCAGAAAGCTATCAAATTTTTTTTTGAAAAAACCTTTAAAAATGAACCACAAAAAACTAACATGCAAAAAAAGATCTCAGATTCTCAATGATCTATATCATAGAACAAAAGATACTTCTCAGCAATCTGAATGCCAACAAATAAAAAAATAAAAATCATAAGGCATTGCACCCAAAAAGGTAAAAGGATAAGTTCAAGATCCATTACAACGAGATTCAGAGAATTATAAACTCATATTTGTCATCAAGTGGCATTTGACGGTTTGAGAGTGGAGTTAGTGAATAGCGACTGTCGACTGGTGCTGTGGAGATGCTGGAGCAACATTGAGTAAGACAATGTCAACGTAATCCAAACAACAGAGGTATGAGAAGATACAAGAAGCGTAAATCCAAGGTAAGTGTTCAAGACACAAGATGAAAACCGTCAAAGAACGATTTCACAACGTGAATTAGTAAATCACAAACTTGCAGTCGTACTAAAGATGAATTAATTCTAGCTAGCAGCCGACCGTTGGCCACTGCTCAGTTTGCTTTCGCAGGCTCGCAAGCTCACAGCCTCGTCTCTCGTCGTCGTCGCAGAAGCTGATCAGTCGATGCCGCTGTCTCGCACTCTCGCAGACTCACACGCGCACTCGCAGTCACGGTCGCAAGCTGAAGCTCACAGCCTCACGCAGACGTCGCAGAGTCGCAGAAGGGAAATTAGGGCAACTGGGCGGCGATTCGGCAAAAGCGGAAAGCAGGGGAATGGTAGAAATATCAGCTCAAAAAAACATCCCAGCCGTTGATTTCAAAAACTTAATCTAAACCGTTAAAAAAAAATATTTGGCAGATTGAGATTTTAGGAATCAAGATTCGAACGCGGGTTTCAACTTTCATTTTTTTGCGCAGCACAAAATTATAACCACTGAGGTATATCAAGAGATGTGAAATTATGTAATAATATATATTAATATAACCTTTTTATTACTACTATAATAAATTTTCGATCTGATCTCGAGCCGAAACGATTCGATCTGGTGATGGCTCGAGATCGGATCGAAAAAATTATCGAGCCAAGATTATGGCTCATTAGTCGGATCGATTATGTATAGTCGATTTCGATTCGATCTAAAATTCGATTCGATTATCGAGCAATTTTCGATCTTCGAGCCAAGTTAACAGCCTTACATACTAGTTCAAAAACTTTAGGGACCCAAATGTAATAATATTTAGGGGTTTTTACATACAGGACATGAAATTTATACGAAATTACGCATTTCACCATCAATTCATAAATATTACCACTATCACACCATATTCATTTAAATTTTACGCATTTCACATATTTCACACCATATTCTTTGATGTTGAACTTCACATTTCTAAATTGGCCTTGATCTTAACTATATTATTAATATATTAATTAAATACTATAAATAAATTAATTTATATAAATAACAATTTAAATATTTATGAAATTATGTATTTTAATTTATTTATCCTATTTAAAATTTCCAATTAGGGTGCCGAATTTAAATCCACATGACTATAATTTGTAATTGAAGTAAGAAAATTAATGTGTTTACAGTAAAAAAATATATATATATTAGAATTTAAATATTAATGAATTTATGTATTTTAATTTACATATAATATTATAAAGTATATGAAATATGTGAAATATGTGAAATGCGTAAAATTTAAATGAATATGGTGTGATAGTGGTAATATTTACGAATTGATGATAAAATACGTAATTTCGTATAAATTTCATGTCCTGTATGTAAAAACTCCTAATATTTACTATATTAGATGATATTTAAAATATGAATATTTATTTATATATTGTAAAAAGAAAAGAAAAATTATTTTATATCTTTTTTATCATAAAAGTCGAGGTAATATGGTGATATATTTTTAAAAAAACATATAATATTTAAAATTTTATGTCATCTAAGTAAATACCATGTTAATCTCTTGAAATGAAACTGTCACGTTTAAGTCCTCATTCTCAATGATTGGCCCACTCATGTGAGTGCTTTGTGGCCAACGTCAAAAGATAAGTCCTCATTATGAATAAATTCTTAGGATTTATTTAATAATAACTTTAAATTTTTGCCTAATTTTAATTATGTCTGAAATCTTAATTTTATTACAAAAATCTTAAAAAAAATTATTTTGTATTTTATCCAACACAAATTTAAATAATAAACATCACATTATTTAATATCCAATATAATTTTTAATATAACAAACTAATTTTATTTAATATCATACGTATTTTTTAAAAATAATTTAAAAATTTAATCAAATTATTTTTTTTTAAACTATTACTAAATAGGGTTTACGTTTTGGATAAAACAATTTCAACATAAACAAGACCAATCTAACCTAAAAATAGTACATTTTGTGTATTGTTTTTGTTATATATTTAAATATATAATTATGTTTTAAAAGATTACATATATCTTCTTTAGATTTTTTTTTATTTAATCACAAATAAATACAAAGTAAAAAACAAAAACAACGTTTTTACGTCATTTCATGTGCTGACCGTGTGAAGGGCCACACTCCTGATGCATACAATACCCATATAAAAGACACTAAAAGAATGGTGTTTATGTCATAAATTAACATTTAATTACTATAAAATTAATTTAATAAATATATGCAAATTTTTTATTATATTTATTTTTATAAATATAGTATAATAAGTTCATTTAAAATATATATTAGATAAATTTATTTATATAAAAAATAAATGATCTTTTTTTAAATTTTTTTGAATTTTATATTTTTATTAAATTTTTTTTTATTCATGAATTTATTATATTTAATTTTAAATTTTTAAATATTTAATA
>JAEMOT010002506.1:189141-260173 GCA_019297695.1 Apostasia ramifera | reverse complement strand
ATGAACAAAGAGTAAAGAAATAGGTTTTGAGGGATGAAAAATATTTTTAAAGTGGGCTGCAAGAAATAAGATAATAAAAATAAGATATTCTCAATTTTTGGGAATTTGGAAGGCCAAACGGTCAGCTTTGCAGCTGAGTTTGGGCCAGTCCAGAGAGATCCGGTCGATTTTGAAAATAGACCGGTTTTTCCTGCAGCTCAAGAAGATGAATTTTTCAGCAAGGATTAACAAAAACTTGATAGACCTTAGGCTAACTAAGATTGAGTACAAGTTAAGTCCTTGGTAAAAATATGCATGCTTACAATTAAGTCCTAGAAAAGAAAATGAAAAAGAACCAAGCAATAAACTTCTTTTCTTGAACTTGAACTTGGACTTTCACCTTAATCATAATATAAATGACCTGAAAGCACACTTAGTAAGATGATTAGTCCATAATGCTAAATTAATTGTATTCATCAAAATTAAGAGGTTCAACAACCATTGAACCCCCAAACCCCAAATCGTTAACCCTAAACCCTAGACCCTAAATCCTAAATCATAAAACCCTAAACCCAAAACCCTAAACTGTAAACCCTAAATCCTAAACCCTTAACCCCTAATTCTTCACTCTAAACCGCTAAAACTCTAAACCCTAAATCCTAAACACAAAACCGTAAACCCTAAACCCTAAAGATCTCCTGACAGCGCGCCGGATTTCCACCATGCCCGACCAGCACTCCTTGATTCCTGCGTTGGAGTTTGATGCATGGCCCCCTCTCTGGTTGCCACCTGTCCCGCAACCCTTTGTGGCAGGCCCCAGCGGCTCTCGTGGCCTACAGCGGAGCCTAGCCATGCGCGGGAGTTCCTCCCTGCATTGCGCGTTGCGCGTCGCCCCGCCCTTTGCCCGTGGTTCCAAGTGGGCCCTGTAGCCCGCTAGATTCTGATGGCTTTTGTCCAACCAGCCATCCCAAGCCCATTTTTGTGGGCTAGGCTTGGACAGAAGCCCACCGGTGGCTTCCCCCTCCATTCCCACGTACTCTACAAGCCCACCACTGGGTCCAGATGGACCAAAATCCCCCAACAGCAGCCTCCTTGCCCCCAATTTCAGCCAAAATAACAAGTGGGGTGGTAAATCCTTTCCTCAAGTCATTTCTAATTCATGCAAATCTGTGCAACTCCTTCCTGAACATGAAATTTCTAATGAACCCCACTATACTAATGACCTGCCCTCCTTTGATTTTTCGGAAAATGAGATAGTCAATTTGGCTAGGCCTTTCAAGCCCACCACTGTTGTTGGCAAATTCATCACCTCCAGGCCCTCCATGATCGATATTCGTCGCTTTTTTGACTCCCTTAGCTTGAAAGGGGAGGTGTGTGACGCCCGTGGCCGAAGAGATTTATAAGTAGATAATGTGATCTCAAATGATAGAGACATTTTTTGGAGCAAAACGGTGAGGCTAGTGATAAAAAATCTCATAGTTGAGCATGCTTGGGTTAGAGTAGCACTGGGATGGGTGACCTCTTGGAAAGTGCTCAAGACACGTAATTTCTCTAAAGTTAAAGCGAACAATACCTCTATATTGAGATCACGAGATATTACAATATGGTATCAGAGCCGATCTCCCACAATACGATGTGGTTCGAGGACGAACCAGGCGAAAGCTGGTGGGCCTGTGACGCTCATGGCCGAAGAGGGCAGATAGTGATCACCGGGTGATGTCATAAGAGAAAGAAATCACTGAGGCAAAGTACGACTCTTGGCAGGCTTCTAGGTTAAATAATAAGTGATGAGAGAGGCACAAGAATAAATTATTCCATATCGAAAAGGGAGGGAGATCCTAAGATGTATAAGTAAATAACGTGATCTCAAATTGTAGAGGCATTTTTTGGGGTAAAACTGTGAGGCTAGTGATAGAAAACACCATAGTTGAGCGTGTTTGGGCTGGAGTAGTACTGGGATGAGTGACTTCCTGGGAGGCGCTCAAGTCACGTATTTTTCCTAAAGCCAAAGCGGACAATACCTCTACATTGAGATCATGGGATGTTACAAGGTGAGTGTAGGCTTGTATGATCAAAAATATTTTCTTATCCATTTTTCTGAAGAAAATGATCTCGTTAGGATCAGGCAAAGGGACACCTATTAAGTGAATAAACATCCTCTCCGTCTGTGAAAATGGAAAGTGGGATTTCGTTCAGGTCAGGAATCCCCCTTCTCCCTCGTTTGGATTAATTTCCCTGGCTCCCTGTTGAATTCTGGGGAAGTTTAAAATCCATGGCCTCTATATTTTGCAAACCAGTTCAGGTAGACAACTTCACAGCCACCTTCTCTAGACCATCCATCGCCCGTATTCTTGTAGATTTCAATGCTAGAAAAGAATACCGAGAAAAGCTTTTTATTTCGATTGATGGAAAAAATGGGTTCTCCCAAAGGGTCTATATTGAAAATAGACCGCATTATTGCAGCCACTGCTTTAAACCTGGGCACTCGATTAAAAATTGCTATTTCAAAAATAATAACCATAGGAAAAATCCATCTCATCAAGTCAACCCAACCCAAGTTGATCAACCAAGTCAATCCCATTCAGAAAGCCCACTTAACTCCAAAAATCATAAGGTTAGGCCTAAAAAGGCCCATATTTCTTTTGGCCCATTACCTTCTTTGGAAGGAATTGGGTCTTCTCCAAAGCCTAATTCAATATCTGGGCCTCAAACCAAACCTCATAGCCCACCTAATGATAGACCCCTTTTTATTGGGCCTCCCGAAGCCCATCAGCTAACCTCGGATAATCCTCCTCTAAGCACCCCCTCTCCCCAAAAATTCATTGAGCCTTCTCTGGAAAACCCTCCAAGCCCAACAACCCCAATTTCTCCAACCCCTCTTATGGAGAAAGACTTTGATTGGCCTCCTAAACCCCCAATTGTTGGAGATGAGCACATTTTACCTTCTTTTGATTTTCCGCCTTGTTGGACCTCTTTGGCAATCCTTTAGGCTTTGAAGTTGGGCTAACCTTCCTGGCCCATTTTACTCTTGCCATTGTGAAGTTAGGGCCTTTAGGCTTTATGTGGGCTTCCTCCTCTTTCCCTATTCCTTCTACTTCAGTGGGCTTTGGCCCATAACCAGCCTCTCCAAATTCTTAAACCAGATCGGACTTTTCTCTAGCTTGGGCCTTGTCCCTTTCTCTTGTCCATTATGGACCTTTTGTTCTGTTGGACCTTATATTAGGCATTACAAAATCTGGCTGGGTTTGAACGCTATTCTGGTTTGGGCCCATTTAATTGGGCTTGATGAGTATTGGGCTACGCCTTTCTGGGCCATGAGCCTACTTGTATGCTGTAATAGTATGCAATGCATTTGATGTTCTCTTCATGTATTGGGCCTTGGGCCTCACTATTTATCATCTATTGGCATGAGCCGAAAATATTTGTCATATTGACGGGTTGAGGCCGATGAATAATCTCTCCCATTTATTTTATTAAAAAAAAAAAAAAAAAACTCCAAATACTAAATGCTAAACTCTCTTCCCTTTCCACTCTCTCTCTAGAATTTCATTTTCCAGAGCTTCTCAGTTCTCACTCTAGATTTTGGAAGAGTTGGGTCGCCGGCGGCGATGGTGGCCAGAAAACTTCTCTTGCTTCTCCCTTCTCCATGGTGGTTCTAGCCCTCATCGGGCTGCTGGACGTTGAAGAAAGCTTCTCGGTTGGTACTGCCGGCCGCCGGCCCGTCGCTCTCCTCCGTCGAGCTCCTGGCGGTGGCTTCCTTTCTAGGTATCTTGGGACTCTACGGCCACCGGCAGCCCATGTGGTCGCTGCCGGCGGCTAAACAGGCTTGTGGAGCCTCGGGAGGGGCTGCCATGGAGGTGGTAGTGGTCTGCAGCTGGGCACTGTGGTTGGCAGACCATGCTCGTCTGCGGAGGGCGGCTTTCTTTAGGGTGGCTCGGTGCCGCCGGAAACGAGGAGCAGTGGTGCCCCTTCTGGGCGAGCTTCGTCTCCCCGGGGCCGACGTCCACGTCGGAAACCCTGCACCGTGAATGGAAGCTTTCTCGCCGCCGGTCCTGTCTGCCATCCGCCTCTCAGATACTGCGTGATCGTTGGCTTTCGCTGCAGGCGGTCTCGGTTTCTCAGCACCGGCTTTAGCGCCACAGGTGGCAGATCATCTCGCTGTGGCTTCCCCTCAGCCCGGCTTGGCTCTTCGTGCGTCGGCGCTCTTCGTGCGGTGGCTGCAGCGCTGCCGGATGGAGGCGGCAGTATGCTTCAGGCTTGCTCACCGGCTTCAGCAGGTCAGCCATGGTGGCGTCGCTGGAGTGCGGCCGTTTCTCAGTGGTGGTGGGTCTTGGAGTGCCTCGGTGCCGCCGGAAACGAGGAGCAACACGGTAACCTTCCTCAAATCCCACCCTCTCCTAAAATGCTTTTTGCTGAGCCTGCTCTTGAAACCTCCCAAGCCCAACCTCCCCAAATCTACCTTAAGCCCCTCCACCTAGTGTAAAGGCCCATCTTTCTTTTGGCCCATTACCATCTTTCTTTCGGACCATTACCATCTTTCTTTCGGCCCATAACCTTCCTCAAAGCCCACCCTCTCCAAAGCTTAATTCAATATCTGGGCCTCAAGCCCAACCTCAAACACCAATCCCATCTTGTGCTCCTCATAGCCCACCTAAAGTTAGTCCCCCTTTTAAAGGGCCAACCCAAGCCCATTAGCCCACCAAGGATAATCCTCCTCTAAGCGGGGGTCTTCCAAAAACAGTAATTGAGCCTTCTCTGGAAATCCCTCTTAGCCCAACCACCCAAATTTTTCCAACCCCCCTTATGGAGAAAGGCTTTGATGGGCCTCATAAACCACAAATTGTTGGAGAGGAGCCCATTGTATTGGTTACCCCTGGTCAGCCAATTGATAGATCAAATCTCATTTAGGAGGATTCAGAGGATGAGTTTGAAAACTCGGCTTTTTTCAGACAAAAAATTCCTTAAAGATGGTAAGACATGGGAATTTTTTCACAAAGGGTGGCCCAAACATGCAGATCCGGTTCCTATTTGTGAATGTTTTGACGGTGAAAATGATAAATTCGATGACCTCCTTCTTTCTGGAGAGGTCATTCCAGTTGGAGAATATTTTGTAAGTGACGATGAGGCTTACCCCAACAAATTTGACGTCGCTTTTTATCTTAGTAAATGATGGAGGAGAGGAGTGAATAGAAGAAGAAAAGAGGGAAAAAATTTTCCTCTCCTCTAGTTTCCCTCTTGTTGGATCTCCTTGATAGTCCTTTTTCTGGCCCATTTTACTCCTGCTCCTCTTGTAGTTCTTGAGTGTGGGCCTTTGGGCTTTGTCATTTCCTGTGGGCTTCATCTCCATTGGCTGAATTCGTGGGCTGTTGGGCTGAATTGAGTTGGTTAGCCTATTAGTTCTGTGCTTCCGCTTGGGCTAACTGGGCCTTTTCAAACCTCTGGGCCTAACTTTGATGGATAGCTTTATGGTTATGATTTGCTATTTCTTCATGGGCTGGAATCAATATTTCTGCAAAGATGGGATTCTCTGGATTGCATTGGGCTGGGCCTTTTCAAGCCAGATGGACCTGTATTCTGCGTGGACTTTCTTAAGATGACGGACTTTGGGCCCTTTGCTACCCATACTGGGTCATGACATGGGGTTTTCTGTTGGCCGAGTTCTCAAAGTGGACCTCTCAAATAGTAGCATTTTAATTGGCCTGGCCAAGCTGGGCTTCCAGCTTTGAAAACAATCCTGCGTCGGATGGGCTTCTCATGAAGGACTATGCTAGCCATTTTTGGGCCTTCATCCTATTTCAGATTGGGCCTCTCCCATTGTAGGCCTTCTGTATGCTTATTCATAGCAATCATGTAATGGGCCTTGGGCCTTTTCCTTCATGTTTTGATGTCTCAAGTAATGGCTCTAGGCCAACTTTTCATTTAACAGTTTGCGGGACGGGGGCCCGATGAATGCCATCATCTCTCTCTTTATAATTAAAAAAAAAACCTTAAAATCTAGTTTAAAGTTAAAATTCGATCTATTTCAATCTATTAGGTATTTTTAGAAATTGTTTTACAACATATCAATGTATTTGAATTGAAAAGTGATATTTTTACAACTATTCAATGCAATAATATTAAATTCAAGTGGGATACAAGCATTTAGAGAATAATTCTTGTATAATAAGTTATTTTAAGTGAATACTTATTATTATATAAGAATTCAATTATTTTTTATTATATTTAATGAGAATACAAGTAATTTGACATTAATCTTATCTACATCAAAGCATTTCAACATAATACTCATGTTAAATTGTTAATATTTGCTATATCGAAATATTTTAGTCGAAAACACATATTTAGCAATCTATTTTGAACATTTGACTAAATTTTAATATAATACCGGCAATCACACAGCTTTTTGATAGTATATCAATTTATTTTAACATATTAAGCATTTTAAGAGACTGATTTATGACACATCAATGTATTTTAATTGAATAGTGATATTTTTAGAACTTTTCATTTTATTAACATTGCATTGAAGTAGAATACCATCATTTAGAGGACGATTCATTACATAATAAGTTATTTTAACTAAGTACTAATAATTATACGAGTATTTATTTATTTTTTATTTTATTTGACGAGAATACAAGTAATTTGAACTTGATCTTGTCTGTATCATAATATTGTGATATATTACTCCGATTATACAACTAATATTTATTGTATCGATATATTTTATTCGAAAATAGATATTTAGCAATCTATTAGAGAGATACGATTGAGTTTTAATATAATACCGATAATTACATCTCTTTCAGATAGTACAACATTGTATTTTAACTTATTTGATACTTTTAGAGATCAATTTAAGACATATTAATGTATTTCAATTGAATTGTGGCATTTTACAACTATTCAATGTATTAACAATGAATTCAAGTCGTATATAAGTATTTAGAGAATAATTCATTATATAATAAGTTATTTTGACAGAATACTCATAATTTTATGAATATTTAATAATTTTTGAATGTATTTAAAAAGAATTCGTGCATTAGACTTTGAATTATTTATATAAAGATATTTTAATATAATACTAGGATTAAACAACTTATACTTATTTTATTAAAGTATTTTATCCAAAATAAATATTTGGCGATATATTCGACACATATGATTGAGTCTTAATATAGTTCAAGAAACCACACATTTTTTTAACATTATATCGATATATTTTAACTCATTAGGCATTTTTAGAAACTTATTGATGATATATCAATGTAGTTGAATTGCATAGCGGCATTGTTACAACTATTCATTATATTGATATTGTATTTATTCTGAATACGAGTATTTAGAGAATGATTCATTGCATAATAAGTTATTTTACTTGAATAAGTGCAATTATACAAGTATTTATTCATTTTTGATTGAATTTGAAGAAAATACAAGTAATATGACTTCGATCTTATCTATATCAAGATATTTTAACATAATACTCTAATTAAAGAACTAACATTTGCACTGTTGATGTATTTTAATTGAAAGTAGATATTTGACTGAGTTTTAATATGATATCGATAATTACGCATCTTTTTGACAGTATATCATCTAATTTAATCTATTAGGCACTTTTAGAGACTGATTTAATATATATAAATATATTTGAATTGAATAATAATATTTTTACAATCATTCAATGCCATAACGTTTAATTCAATAAGCATTTGGAGAACGGTTCAAGCACTATAAATTATTTTAATTGAATAGTAGTAATTATACGTATATTCAATCATTTTTTACTGAATTTGAAGAGAACACAAGCAATTCATTATATCCTTGTAATTTAGCTGAAAGCCAATTTTTTGGCAATGTATCAGGGACATATGTTTGAGTTTTAATATAATACCGACTGTTACAGATCTTTTTGACAATATATCAAACTATTTGAATATATTAGGTATTTTAAAGACTATTTTATGATATATCAATATATTTAAATTAAATATTGATGATTTTACAATTATTCATTGCAATAATGTTAAATTCAAGCAGAATACAAGTATTCAGAGAATAATTCACATCACTACAAATCATTTTTACTAAATAATAGCAATTAAACGTTATTATAATGAACGGTTGTAAAAATATTACTATTCAATTTAAAATATATTGTTATATCTTAAATCAGCCTCTGAAAGTGCATAATAGATTAAACTAGATGATATACTGTCAAAAATATGCGTAATTGCCGATATCATATTAAAACTCAATCATATGTCTCTAATAGATCGCAAAATATCTGTTTTCAACTAAAATACATTAATAGTGAAAATATCAATTTTTTAATTAGAGTATTATGTTAAAATATTTTGATATAGATAAGATCAAAATTAAATTACTTATATCCTCTTCAAAGTCAATCACAAATGAATAAATATTTGTATAATTGCTAATATTCAGATAAAATAACTTATTATGCAATAAATCGTTCTCTAAATACAAGTCTTCAGCATAAATACAATATCAATGCAATAAATAGTCGTAACAAAGCCGCTATGCAATTCAACTATATTGATATGTCATAAATAAGTCTTTAAAAGCGTCTAGTAAGTTAAAATGTATCGATATACTATTAAAAAAATGTGGAGTTTCTTCAACTATATTAAGTATCAATCATATGTGTCGAATATATCGCCAAGTACTTGTTTCAGATAAAATACCTCGATAAAATAAGTATAAGTTATTTAATTCTATTATTATGTTAACATACTTTGATATAGACAAGTTTAAAGTCTAATTGTACATTTTTTTTTAAATACATTCAAAAATTATTAAATAATCTTATAAATAATTATGAGTATTTTGTAAAAATAACTTATTATGTAGTGAATTATTCTATAAATGCTTGTATACGGCTTAAATTTAATATTAATGTAATGAATAATAGTAAAAGCACCATAATTTAATATAAATACATTGATATGTCTTAAATCGATCTCTAAAAGTGCTAAACAAGTTAAAATACATCATTGTACAATCAGGAAGTGGTGTGTAATTATTGGTGTTATATTAAAACTCAATCGTATCTCTCTAATAGATTGCTAAATATCTATTTTCAGATAAAATACATCGATACAGCAAATATCAGTTGTTTAATCATAGTACTATGTCACAATATCGTGATACAGACAAGATCAAGTTCAAATTGCTTGTATTCTTTTCAAATACAATAAAAAATGAATGAAAACTAATCAAAGCATTACCGGTATTATATTAAAACTTAATCAAATTTCCAAAATAGATCGTCAAATATCTATTTTCGGCTAAATACTTCGATATAATAAATATTAACAGTTTAATCAGAGTATTATGTTGAAATACTTTAATGTGGATAATATTAAAGTCAAATTACTTGTATTCTCTTTAAATAAAATAAAAAATAATTAAAAACTCATATAAGTATTCAGTTATAATAACTTATTATGCAATGAATCGTTCTCAAAATGCTTGTATTTCACCTGAATTCAATGTTATTGCAATAAATAGTTGTAAAAATATCACTTTTAAATTTAAATACATTAATTTATTATAAATCAGTCTCTGAAAATACGTGCTATTATATAAAAACTTAATCAAATGTCCCTATTAGATCACCTAATATCTACTTTTCATTAAAATACATCGATATAATAAATATTAGTTATTTAATCAGATTATTATGTTAAAAAGCCTTGATATAGACAAAATCAAAATCAAATTACTTGTATAATGGCTACTATTTAATAAAAAAGACATAATAATCTAGTATTATATTATAAGTATATGTATTAGTTGTTTAATTTTAGTATTATATTAAAATGCATTGACATAGACAAGTTCAAAGTCTAACTGCACATATTCTTTTTAAATACATCAAAAAATTATTAAATAATCTCATAATTATGAGTATTCTGTCAAAATAACTTATTATATAGTGAATTATTCTCTAAATGCTTCTATACAGCTTGAATCAATATTAATACAATGAACGATAGTAAAAATGCCATAATTCAATTGAAATATATCGATATATCTTAAATCAATCTCTAAAAATATCAAATAAGTTAAAATATATCATTGTTCTATCAAGAAGTGGTATAATTATCGGTGTTATATTAAAAGTCAATCGTATATCTCTAATAGATTGTTAAATATCTATTTTATAGTAAAATATATCGATATTAATTTGCTGGCCGATACCCCTGAATTACCAAAGCATTCTAAATATTAGGCATCTTTCCCGGTGGAAACGAGGAGCAGTGGTGCCCCTTATGGGCGAGCTTCGTCTCCCCGGGGCCGACGTCCAAGTCGGAAAACCTGCACCGTGAATGGAAGTTTTCTCGCCGCCGGTATTGTCTGCCATCCGCCTCTCAGATACTGCGTGATCGTTGGCTTTCGCTGCAGGCGGTCTCGGTTTCTCAGCACCGGCTTTAGCGGTTCAGGTGGCAGATCATCTCGCTGTGGCTTCCCCTCAGCCCGGCTTGGCTCTTCGTGCGTCGGCGCTCTTCGTGCGGTGGCTGCAGCGCTGCCGGATGGAGGCGGCAGTATGCTTCAGGCTTGCTCACCGGCTTCAGCAGGTCAGCCATGGTGGCGTCGCTGGAGTGCGGCCGTTTCTCAGTGGTGGTGGGTCTTGGAGTGCCTCGGTGCCGCCGGAAACGAGGAGCAACACGGTAACCTTCCTCAAAGCCCACCCTCTCCTAAAATGCTTTTTGCCGAGCCTGCTCTTGAAACCTCCCAAGCCCAACCTCCCCAAATCTACCTTAAGCCTCTCCACCTAGTGTAAAGGCCCATCTTTCTTTCGGCCCATTACCTTCTTTGGAAGGAATTGCGTCTTCTTCAAAGCTTAATTCAATATCTGGCCCTTAATCCAACCTCAAACACCAATCCCATCTTGCGATTCTCATAGCCCACCTAATGATAGTCCCCCTTTTAATGGGCCAACCCAAGCCCATTAGGTCACCAAGGATAATCCTCATCTAAGCACCCCCTCTTCCAAAAAAGTAATTGAGCCTTCTCTGGAAATCCCTCTTAGCCCAACCACCCCAATTTCTCCACCCCACCTTATGGAGAAAGGCTTTGATGGGCCTCATAAACCACAAATTGTTGGAGAGGAGGCCATTGTATTGGTTACCCTGGTCAGCCAATCGATAGCTCAAATCTCATTTCGGAGGATTCAGAGGATGAGTTGGAAAGCTCGGCTTTTTTCTGACAAAATTTCCTTAAAGATGATATGACATGGGAATTTTTTCACAAAGGGTGCCCCAAACATGCGGATCCGGATCCTATTTATGAATGTTTTGATGGCGAAGATGATAAATTCGATGATCTCCTTCTTTCTGGAGAGGTCATTCCAGTTGGAGAATATTTTGTAAGTGACGATGAGGGTTACCCTAATAAATTTGATGTTGCCTTTTTTCTTAGTAAATGATGGAGGAGAGGAGTGAAAAGAAGAAGAAAAGAGGGGAAAAAAAAATCCTCTCCTCTAGTTCCCCCTTGTTGGACCTCCTTGATAATCCTTTTTCTGGCCCATTTTACTCCTGCTCCTCTTGTCGTTCTTGAGTGTGGGCCTTTGGGCTTTATTATTTCCTGTGGGCTTCATCTCCAATGGCTGAATTCGTGGGCTGTTGGGCTGAATTGAGTTGGTGAGCCTATTAGTTCTGTGCTACCGCTTGGGCTAACTGGGCCCTTTTAAACCTCTGGGCCCAACTCTGATGGTGGGCTTTATGGTTATGATTTGCTATTTTGTCATGGGCTGGAATAAATATTTCTGCAAGATACACTTTTTGGATTCTCTGGATTGCATTGGACTGGGCTTTTTTCAAGCCGGATGGACCTGTATTCTGTATGGACTTTCTTAAGATGATGGGCTTTGGGCCCTTTGCTACCCATTTTGGGTCGTGACTTGGGGTTTTCTGTTGGCCGCGTTCTCAAAGTGGACCTCTCAAATAGTAGCATTTTAATTGGCCTGGCTGGGCTGGGCTTCCAGCTTTGAAAACAATCCTTCGCTGGATGGGCTTCTCATGAAAGACTATGCCAGCCATTTTTGGGCCTTCATCCTGTTTCAGATTGGGCCTCTTTCATTGTGGGCCTTCTGTATGCTTATTCATAGCACTCATGTAATGAGCCTTGGACCTTTTCCTTTATGTTTTGATGTCTCAATACGAGCTTATTTGTTTTTAAGGTTAAATTTAATAAGGTTAAAATTAAACTTAGATAGAGATATTTTTTATAGAAAGTTGTGAATGATGTAAAATAAAGTTAGTCATTATATTGGGATATGTGAAAGATGTGATATAAAGTTAATTATTATATTGGGATATCTGATGGATGTGATATAAGTTAGTTATTATTTTAGTAATGTGTGAAGGATGTGAAATAAAGTTAATTTTTAATATTAAATTTTATATGTGATGTGATATGCCTGATTAAAATTAAATTAGGTTAATTTTCAATGACCAAACAAACGGGGCCGTAATGGCTCTGGGCCAACCTTTCATTTAACAGTTTGCGGGACGGGGTCCCGATGAATACCATCTCTCCTTTTATTATTAAAAAAAAACCCTAAACCCTAGATTAAAGTCAAATTCGATCTATTTCAATCTATTAGGTACTTTTAGAAATTGTTTTATAACATATCAATGTATTTGAATTGAAAAGTGATGTTTTTACAGCTATTCAATGTAATACCGTTAAATTCAAGTGAGATACAAGCATTTAGAGAATGATTCATTGTATAATAAATCATTTTAAGTGAATACTTGTTATTATATAAATATTCAATTATTTTTTATTATATTTAATGAGAATACAAGTAATTTTACGTTAATCTTATCCACATCAAAGCATTTCAACATAATACTCAGATTAAATTGTTAATATTTGCGATATCAAAATATTTTAGTCGAAAATACATATTTAGCAATCTATTTTGAACATTTGATTAAATTTCAACATAATACTGGCCTTCACACAGCTTTTTTATAGTATATCAATTTATTAATATATTTTAAAAGTGATTTATGACACATCAATGTATTTAAATTGAATAGTGATGTTTTTAAAACTTTCTATTTTATTAATGTTGCGTTAAAGCAGAATACCTCTATTTAGAGTTCAATTCATCACATAATAAGTCATTTTAACTAAGCACTAGTAATTATATAAGTATTCATTCATTTTTTATTTTATTTGAAGAGAATACAAGAAAAAAGAACTTGATCTTGTCTGTATCACAACATTGTGATATATTACTCCAATTATACAACTAATATTTATTGTATCGATGTATTTTAATTGAAAATAAATATTTAGCAATCTATTAGAGAGATACGATTGAGTTTTAATATAATACCGATAATTACCGCTCTTCCAGATGGTACAACATTGTATTTTAACTTACTTGACACTTTTAGAGATCGATTTAAGATATATTAATGTATTTCAATTGAATTGTGGCGTTTTTACTACTATTCATTGTATTAACATTGAATTCAAGCCGTATACAAATATTTAGAGAATAATTCACTACATAATAAGTTATTTTGACAGAATACTCGTAATTATATGAATATTTAATAATTTTGGAATGTATTTAAAAAGAATCCATGCAATTAGATTTTGAATTATTTATATCAAGGCATTTTAATATAATACTAGGATTAAACAACTTATACTTTTTTTATTGAAGTTTTTTTATCCAAAATAAATGTTTGGCGATATAATCGACACATATGATTGAGTCTTAACATAGTTCAAGAAACCACACATTTGTTTAATATTATATCGATGTATTTTAACTCATTACGCATTTTTAGAGGCTTATTGATGACATATCAATGTAGTAAAATTGCATAGCGGCATTGTTACAATTATTCATTATATTGATGTTGTATTCATTCCGAATACGAGTATTTAGAGAATGATTCAATGCATAATAAGTTATTTTACTTGAATAAGTGCAATTATACAAGTATTTATTCATTTTTGATTGAATTTAAAGAGAATAGAAGCAATATGACTTTGATCTTATCTATATCAAGGTATTTTAACATAATACTCTAATTAAAGAACTAACATTTGCACTGTTGATATATTTTAGTTGAAAGTAGATATTTGATGATCTATTAGGGACATATGACTGAGTTTTAATATGATATCGGCAATTACGCTTTTTTTTGACAGTATATCATCTAGTTTAATCTGTTAGGCATTTTTAGAGACTGATTTAAGATATATAAATATATTTGAATTGAATAATAATAATATTTTTACAATCATTCAATGCCATAACGTTTAATTCAATAAGCATTTGGAGAACGGTTCATGCACTATAAGTTATTTTAATTGAATAGTAGCAATTATACGTATATTAAATTATTTTTTATTGAATTTGAAGAGAACACAAGCAATTCATTATATCCTTGTAATTTAGCTGAAAGCCGATTTTTGGCGATGTATTAGGGATATATATTTGAGTTTTAATATAATACCGACTTTTACACATCTTTTTGATAATATATCAAACTATTTGAATATATTAGGTATTTTAAAAACTAATTTATGATATATCAATATATTTAAATTAAATATTGATGATTTTACAATTATTCATTGCAATAATGTTAAATTCATGCAGAATACAAGTATTCAGAGAATAATTCACATCACTACAAGTCATTTTTACTAAATAATAGCAATTAAACGTTATTACAAATACAAAAATTGATCTATTTTGGAAATTTGATTAAATTTTAATATAATACCGGCAATGCTTTCATGAGTATTCATTCACTTTTTTTTGTATTTGAAGAGAATGCAAGCAATTTGAACTTGATTTTGTCTGTATCACGACATTGTGACATAGTACTCTGATCAAACAACAGATATTTATTGTATCGATGTATTTTATCCGAAAATAGATATTTTAATAGGGAGATACGATTGAATTTTAATATAACGCCGATAATTACACACCACTTCCTGATTGTACAATGATGTATTTTAACTTGTTTAGCACTTTTAGAGATCGATTTAAAACATATCAATGTATTTCAATTGAATTATGGTGCTTTTACTATTATTTATTGCATTAACATTGAATTCAAGCCGTATACAAGCATTAAGAGAATAATTCACTATATAAAAAGTTATTTTTACAAAATACTCATAATTAATTACATGATTATTTAATAATTTTTTAAATGTATTTAAAAAGAGTACGTGCAATTAGACTTTGAACTTGTCTATATCAATTCATGTTAACTTAATACTAGAATTAAATAACTTATACTTATTTTATCGAGGTATTTTATCTGAAATAAGTACTTGGCAATATATTCGACACATATGATTGATACTTCTTAACATAGTTCAAGAAACTACACATTTTTTTAATAGTATATCGATATATTTTAACTCATTAGGCACTTTTAGAGACTTATTTATGACATATCAATATAGTTGAATTGCATAGCGGCATTATTACGACTACTTATTGCATTGATATTGTATTTATATTGAATACAAATATTTAGAGAACGATTTATTGCATAACAGTTTAATTAGAGTATTATGTTGAAATACTTTGATGTGGATACTATTAAAATCAAATTACTTGTATTCTTTTTAAATAAAATAAAAAATAATTGAAGACTCATATATTTATAAGTATTCAGTTATAATGACTTATTATGCAATGGATCGTTCTCAAAATGCTTGTATTTCACCTGAATTTAACGTTATTGCAATAAATAGTTGTAAAAACATCACTTTTTAATTTAAATACATTAATTTGTTATAAATCAGTCTCTGAAAATTCGTGCTATTATATAAAAACTTAATCAAATGTCCCTGTTATATTACCAAATATCTGCTTTACATTAAAATATATCGATATAATAAATATTAGTTATTTAATCAGATATTATGTTAAAAAACCTTAATATAGACAAAATCAAAGTCAAATTACTTTTATAATGGCTAGTATTCAGTAAAAAAAGCTTATAGTAATCTAGTATTATATTATAAGAATAGGTATAAGTTATTTAATTTTAGTATTTTATTAAAAGAGATATTTACATACATGTCATAAATCTTCATGTATTACATCACACACACTTTCTTCACACTCCATAGTGTAAATTTTGTGAAGAAAATATGTGTGGTGTAATATTAAAAGATTTGTGTGGCATGCAAATAAATGTCCCTATATTAAAATGCATTGACATAGACAAGTTCAAAGTCTAATTGCACATATTCTTTTTAAATACATCACAAAATTATTAAATAATCCATAATTACGAGTATTCTGTCAAAATAATTTATTATATAGTGAATTATTCTCTAAATGCTTGTATACGGCTTAAATCAATATTAATATAACGAACAATAGTAAAAATGCCAGAATTCAATTGAAATATATCGATATATCCTAAATCGATCTTTAAAAGTGTCAAATAAGTTAAAATACATCATTGTACTATGAAGAAGTGGTATAATTATCGGTGTTATATTAAAAGTTAATCGTATATCTCTAATAGATTGTTAAATATCTATTTTCGAGTAAAATATATCGATATTATAAATATTAGTTGTTTAATCGAAGTACTATGTCACAATATCGTGATACAGAAAAGATCAAGTTCACATTGCTTGTATTCTCTTCAAGTACAATAAAAAAAAATCTCTCCTCTGGTCTTTTGATTTTCCACCTTATTGGACCTCTTTGGCAATCCTTTAGGCATTGAAGTTGGGCTAACCTTCCTGCCCCATTTTACTCTTGCCATTTTGAAGTTGGGCTAACTGTTTGCGGGACGGGGGCTCGATGAATACCATCTCTCCCTTTATTATTAAAAAAAAAATCCTAAACCCTAGATTAAAGTCAAATTTGATCTATTTCAATCTATTAGGTACTTTTAGAATTGTTTTATAACATATCAATGTATTTGAATTGAAAAGTGATATTTTTTACAACTATTCATTGCAATAACATTAAATTCAAGTAGGATACAAGCATTTAGAGAATGATTCAGTGTATAATAAGTCATTTTAAGTGAATACTTATTATTATATAAGTATTCATTAATTTTTATTATATTTCATGAGAATAAAAGTAATTTGACATTAATCTTATGTACATCAAAGCATTTAAACATAATACTCAGATTAAATTGTTAATATTTGTTATATCGAAATATTTTAGTCGAAAATATATATTAGCAATCTATTTTAAATATTTGATTAAATTTTAATATAATACCGGCATTCATACAGCTTTTTGATAGTATATTAATTTATTTTAACATATTAAGCATTTTAAGAGATTGATTTATGACATATCAATGTATTTAAATTGAATAGTGATGGTTTTAGAACTTTTTCATTTTATTAACGTTGCGTTGAAGCAGAATACCACCATTTAGAGGACGATTCATTACATAATAAGTCATTTTAACTAAGTACTAATAATTATAAGAGTATTCATTCATTTTTGATTTTATTTGAAGAGAACACAAGCAATTTGAACTTGAACTTGTCTGTCTCACAACATTGTGATATATTACTCTGATTATACAACTAGTATTTATTCTATCGATGTATGTTACCCGAAAATAGATATTTAGCAATTTATTAGAGAGATACGATTGAGTTTTAATATAATACCGATAATTACACCTCTTCCAGATAGTACAATATTGTATTTTAACTTATTTGACAGTTTTAGAGATCAATTTAAGACATATTAATGTATTTCAATTGAATTGTGACGTTTTTACTACTATTCATTTTATTAACATTGAATTCAAGCCGTATACTAGTATTTAGAGAATAATTCACTATATAATAAGTTATTTTGACAAAATACTCGTAATTATATGAATATTTAATAATTTTTGAATGTATTTAAAAAGAATCCGTGCAATTAGACTTTGAATTATTTATATCAAGACATTTTAATATAATACTAGAATTAAACAACTTATACTTATTTTATTGAAGTATTTTATCCAAAACAAATGTTTGACGATATATTCGTCACATATGATTGAGTCTTAACATAGTTCAAGAAACCACACATTTGTTTAATATTATATCGATGTATTTTAACTCATTAGGCATTTTTAGAGGCTTATTAATGACATATCAATGTAGTTAAATTGCATAGCGACATTGTTATAACTATTCATTATATTGATGTTGTATTCATTTCGAATACGAGTATTTAGAGAATGATTCATTGCATAATAAGTTATTTTACTTGAATAAGTGCAATTATACAAGTATTTATTCATTTTTGATTGAATTTAAAGAGAATAGAAGCAATATGACTTTGATCTTATCTATATCAAGGTATTTTAACATAATATTCTAATTAAAGAACTAACATTTGCACTGTTGATATATTTTAGTTGAAAGTAGATATTTGATGATCTATTAAGGACATATGACTGAGTTTTAATATGATATCGGCAATTACGCATCTTTTTGACAGATATCATCTAGTTTAATCTGTTAGGCATTTTTAGAGACTGATTAAAGATATATAAATATATTTGAATTGAATAATAATAATATTTTTACAATCATTCAATGCCATAACGTTTAATTCAATAAGCATTTGGAGAACGGTTCATGCACTATAAGTTATTTTAATTGAATAGTAGCAATTATACGTATATTAAATCATTTTTTATTGAATTTGAAGAGAACACAAGCAATTCATTATATCTTTGTAATTTAGCTGAAAGCCGATTTTTGGCGATGTATTAGGGACATATATTTGAGTTTTAATATAATACCGACTTTTACACATCTTTTTGATAATATATCGAACTATTTGAATATATTAGGTATTTTAAAAACTAATTTATGATATATCAATGTATTTAAATTAAATATTGATTATTTTACAATTATTCATTGCAATAATGTTAAATTCATGCAGAATACAAGTATTCAGAGAATAATTCACATCACTACAAGTCATTTTTACTAAATAATAGCAATTAAACGTTATTACAATGAATGGTTGTAAAAATATTACTATTCATTTTAAAATATATTGTTATATCTTAAATCAGCCTCTAAAAGTGCCTAATAGATTAAACTAGATGATATACTGTCAAAAATGTGCGTAATTAATGATATCATATTAAAACTCAATCATATGTCTCTAATAGATCGCGAAATATCTGTTTTCAACTAAAATACATCAATAATACAAATATCAATTTTTTAATTAGGGTATTATGTTAAAATATCTTGATATAGATAAGATCAAAGTCAAATTACTTGTATCCTCTTCAAATTCAATCACAAATGAATAAATACTTGTATAATTGCTAGTATTCCGATAAAATAACTTGTTATGTAATAAATCGTTCTCTAAATATAAGTATAAGTATAAGTTAAAAAAAAAGTATAAGTATTAGTTGTTTAATTTTAGTATTATATTAAAATGTATTGACATAGACAAGTTCAATGTCTAATTGCACATATTATTTTTAAATACAATAAAAAATTATTAAATAATCTTATAATTATGAGTATTCTATCAAAATAACTTATTATGTAGTGAATTATTCTCTAAATGCTTGTATACAACTTAAATTCAATGTTTTTTTTTTTTTTTTTTTAACTTAAATTCAATGTTAATACAATGAACAATAGTAAAAATGCTACAATTCAATTGAAATATATCGATATATCTTAAATCAATTTCTAAAAGTGTCAAATAAGTTAAAATATATCATTGTACTATCAAGAAGTTGTATAATTATCGGTGTTTTATTAAGAGTCAATCGTATATCCCTAATAGATTGTTAAATATCTATTTTCGAGTAAAATATACCAATATTACAAATATTTGTTGTTTAATCGGAGTACTATGTCACAATGTCGCGATATAGATAAGATCAACTTTAAATTGCTTGTATTCTCTTCAAGTACAATAAAAAATGAATGAATATTCATCAAAATATTTTCGATATTATATTAAAACTTAATCAAATGTTCAAAATAGATCGCAAAATATTTATTTTCAGCTAAAATACTTCGATATAGCAAATATTAACTGTTTAATCAAAGTATTATGTTGAAATACTTTGATGTGGACAATATTAAAGTCAAATTACTTGTATTCTCTTTAAATATAATAAACAATTATTGAAGAGTCATATATTTATAAGTATTCAGTTATAATGACTTATTATACAATGAATCATTCTCAAAATGCTTGTATTTCACTTGAATTCAACGTTATTGCAATGAATAGTTGTAAAAATATAAAAAAAAAAAGTTGTAAAAATATCATTTTTTAATTAAAATACATTGATTTGTTATAAATCAGTCTCTAAAAATACTTAATACATTGATATATCATAAGTCAATCTGTAAAATTACCTTATAGGTTACAATAGATTGATATTCTTAAAAAAGATATGTACTGCTAATATTATATAAAAACTTAATCAGATGTCCCTATTAGATCACCAAATATTTGCTTTTCATTAAAATACATCGATATAACAAATATTAGTAAAAATGACTTATAATAATGTGAATTGTTCTCTAAATACTTGTATTCTGCTTGAATTCAACATCATCGCAATGAATAGTTGTAAAACCATCACTATTTAATTAAAATACATTAATATGTCATAAAATAGTCTCTAAAATATCTAATATGTCCAAATAGTTCGATATACTATCAAAAAGATGTGTAATTGCCGATATTATGTTAAAACTCAAACATATGTCCCTAATAGATTGCCAAATATCTGCTTTTAGCCAAATACAAGGATATAACAAATTACTTGTGTTCTCTTTAAATTAAATAAAAAATGATTAAATACACATATAATTGCGACTATTCAGTAAAATGCCACAATTCAATTGAAATATATCAATATGTCTTAAATCGATCTCTAAAAGTATCAGATAAGCTAAAATACATCGTTGCACTATCGGGAAGTGGTGTAATTATCGGTGTTTTATTAAAACTCAATCGTATCTCTCTAATAGATTGCTAAATATCTATTTTCGAGTAAAATATATCGATACTGCAAATATTAGTTGTTTAATCGAAGTACTATGTCACAATGTCGTGATACAGACAAGATGAAGTTCAAATTGCTTGTACTCTTTTCAAGTACAATAAAAATTGAATGAATACTCATCAAAGCATTGTCGGTATTATATTAAAATTTAATCAAATATTCAAAATAGATCACCAAATATCTATTTTCGGCTAAAATACTTCAATATAGCAAATATTAACTATTTAATCAAAGTATTATGTTGAAATGCTTTGATGTTGATAATATTAAAGTCAAATTACTTGTATTCTCTTTAAATATAATAAACAATGATTGAAGATTCATATATTTATAAGTATTCAATTACAATGACATATTATGCAAAGAATTGTTCTCAAAATGCTTGTATTTTACTTGAATTCAACGTTATTGCAATAAATAGTAGTAAAAAATCATTTTTAATTCAAAAATATTAATTTATTATAAATCAGTCTCTAAAAATACATAATACATTTTCATGTCATATGTTAATCTATAAAAGTGCCTTATAGGTTACAATAGATCGATATATTTCGAAAAGATATGTAATTACTAATATTATATAAAAACTTAATCAGATGTCCCTATTAGATCACCAAATATCTGCTATTCATTAAAATACATCGATATAATAAATATTACTTATTTAATCAGATAATTATGTTAAAAAGCCTTGATATTTACAAGATTAAAGTCAAATTACTCGTATAATGACTAGTATTCAGTAAACATGACTTATAGTAATGTGAATTGTTCTCTAAATGCCTGTATTCTGCTTGAATTCAACATTATTGCAATGAATAACTGTAAAATCATCACTATTTAGTTTAAATACCTTGATATGTCATAAATTAGTCTCTAAAATACCTAATATGTCCAAATAGTTCGATATATTATCAAAAAGATGTGTAATTACCGATATTATATTAAAACTCAAACATATACCCCTAATAGATTGCCAAATATCTATTTTCTGATAAAATACTAAAATATAACAAATTACTTGTGTTCTCTTTAAATTAAATAAAAAATAATTGAATACACGTATAATTGCTACTATTCAGTTAAAATGACTTATAGTGCATGAACCGTTCTCCAAATGCGTACTGAATTAAGCGTTATTGCAATGAATGGTTGTAAAAATATTATTATTAAATTCAAATAATTGATATATCTTAAATCGGTCTCTAAAAGTGCTTAATAGATTAAACTAGGTCCTTGTTTGGCATGAGCCCAAAAATGGGCAAAAAAATATCTTAATAATTTTTTAAATTTATTATAAATTTTAATAACTTTATTTTACATTCAACATAAATTCCAACCTTAAAAATCAACTTTATTTCACATCCAACACAAATTCAACCTTAAAATCAACTTTATTTCACATCCAACACACCTCCCAATATTAAAATAAATTTCTTTCCCATCAACTCTATAAAATAAATTATTTTCTCTTTCCTTACCCAAATTCATCCTCCAACCAAACAAGCCAGATGATATATATTGTCAAAAAAATGCGTAATTGCCGATATCATATTAAAGCTCAATCATATGTCCCTAATAGATTGCTAAATATCTACTTTCAACTAAAATACATCAATTGTGCAAATGTTATTTCTTTTATTAGAGTATTATGTTAAAATACCTTGATATACACAAGATTAAAGTCAAATTGCTTGTATCCTCTTTCAATTCAATCAAAAATGAATAAATACTTGTATAATTACTAGTATTCAGGTAAAATAATTTATTATATAATGAATCGTTCTCTAAATACTTGTATTCAGCATGAATGACACATCGATGCCATGAATAGTTGTATCAATGCCGCTATGCAATTCAATTATATTGATATGTCATAAATAAGTCTCTAAAAGTGCCTAATAAGTTAAAATACATCGATATATTATTACAAAAATGTGTAATTTCTTGAACTATTTAAGACTCAATCATACGTCTCGAATATATCGCGAAATACTTATTTCAGATAAAATAGCTCGAAAAAATAAGTATAAGTTATTTAATTCTAGTATTATATTAAAATGCATTGACATAGACAAGTACAAAGTCTAATTGCACATATTATTTTTAAATACATTAAAAAATTATTAAATAATCTTATAATTACGAGTATTCTGTCAAAATAACTTATTATATAGTGAATTATTCTCTAAATGCTTGTATAAGGCCTAAATTCAATGTTAATGCAATGAACAATAGTAAAAATGTCACAATTTAGTTGCTAAATAGATTGCTAAATATCTATTTTTGAGTAAAATATATCGATACTGCAAATATTAGTTGTTTAATCGAAGTACTATGTCACAATATCGTGATACAGACAAGTTCAAGTTCAAATTGCTTGTATTCTCTTCAAATACTATAAAAATTAAATGAATACTCATCAAAGCATTGCCAGTATTATATTAAAACTTAATTAAATGTTCAAAATAGATAGCCAAATATCCATTTTAGGCTAAACTACTTCGATATAGCAAATATTAATTATTTAATCAGAGTATTATGTTGAAATATTTTGATGTGGACAATATTAAAGTCAAATTACTTATATTTTTTTTAAATATAATAAAACATGATTGAAGATTTATATATTTATAAGTATTCAGTTATAATGACATATTATGCAAAGAATCGTTCTCAAAATACTTGTATTTCACTTGAATTCAATATTAATGCAATGAATTGTTGTAAAAACATCACTTTTTCATTCTAGAACATTGATTTGTTATAAATCAGTCTCTAAAAATACGTAATATATTTATATGTCATAAGTCAGTCTATAAAAATGCCTTATAGGTTACAATAGATTGATACTAAAAGTGCCTAATGAGTTACAATACATCGATATACTATTACAAAATTGTGTAATTTCTTGAACTATGTTAAGACTCAATCATACGCCTCGAATATATCGCGAAATGCTTATTTCAGATAATATAGCTCGATAAAATAAGTATAAGTTGTTTAATTCTAGTATTATATTAAAATGAAGCGACATAGACAAGTTCAAAGTCTAATTGCACATATTATTTTTAAATACATTAAATAATTATTAAATAATCTTATAATTACGAGTATTCTATCAAAATAACTTATTATGTAGTGAATTATTGTCTAAATGCTTGTATACGGCTTAAATTCAATGTTAGTGTAATGAACAATAGTAAAAATATCACAATTCAATTGAAATATATCGATATGTCTTAAACCGATCTCTAAAAGTGTCATACATCATTGTACTATCAGGAAGTGATGTAATTATTGGTGTTATATTAAAACTTAATCGTATCTCTCTAATATATTGCTAAATATCTATTTTTGAGTAAAATATAACGATACTGCAAACATTAGTTGTTTAATCAAAGTACTATGTCACAATGTCGTGATACAAACAAGATCAAGTTCAAATTACTTGTATTCTCTTCAAATACAATAAAAATTGAATGAATACTCATCAAAGCATTGCCGGTATTATATTAAAACTTAATCAAATATTCAAAATAGATAGCCAAATATCTATTTTCGGCTAAACTAGTTCGATATAGCAAATATTAACTGTTTAATCATAGTATTATGTTGAAATGTTTTGATGTGGACAATATTAAAGTCAAATTACTTGTATACTATTTAAATATAATAAAAAATGATTGAAGATTTATATATTTATAAGTATTTAGTTATAATAACATATTATGCAAAGAATCATTCTCAAAATGCTTGTATTTCACTTGAATTCAATGTTATTGCAATAAATAGTTATAAAAACAGCACTTTTTTATTCAAATACATTGATTTGTTATAAATCAGTCGCTAAAAATACGTAATACATTGATATGTCATAAGTCAGTCTGTAAAAGTGCCTTATAGGTTACAATAGATCGATATACTTCAAAAAGATATATAATTGCTGATATTATATTAGTTGTTTAATCAGGGTATTATGTTAAAAAGCCATGATATAGACAGGATCAATGTCAAATTACTTGTATTCTCTTCAAATACTATCAGAAATTATAGACACGTATAATTGCTACTATTCAGTAAAAATGACTTATAGTGATTTGAATTGTTCTCTAAATACTTGTATTCTGCTTGCATTCAACATTATTGCAATAAATTATTATAAAATTATCACTATTCAATTTAAATACATTGATATATCATAAATTAGTCTCTAAAAGTACCTAATATCTCAAAATAATTCGATATACTGTCAAAAAGATGTGTAATTGCTAGTACCATATTAAAAACTTAAACATATGTCCCTAATAGATAGTCAAATAGCTGTTTTTTGCTAAAATACATTAATATGACAAATATTAGCTATTTAATTGGAGTATTATGTTAACATGCCTTGATATAGATAAGATCAAAGTCAAATTAGTTATGTTCTATTCAAATTCATTAAAAAATGATTGACTATACGTATAATTGCTACTATTCAATCATAATGACATATACGTTAACGAGCCGTTGTCCAAATGCTTATATTCTGATTGCATTAAACATTATTGCAATGAATGACTGTAAAAATATCAATTCAATTCAAATACATTGATATAATATAAATCAGTATTTCAAAGTGCATAATAGATTAAAATAGATGAATATACTATCAAAATGATGCGTAATTGCCGGTATTATATTAAACCTGAGTCAAAAAGATGTGTAATTGTAGGTATTATATTAAAACGCAATGAAATATCCCTAATACATCAATAAATATCAATATTTTATTGAAATACATCAATATAGCAAATATTAAGTGAGTAATCATGGTATTATGTTAAAAAACCTTTATATAGACAAGATTAAAGTCAAATTACATATATTTTCTTAAAATACTCCTCTTAGGAATTACATTAAAACGCAATCAAATGTCCCTATTTGATTGCCAAATATCAAGTTTTGATTGAAATACATCAATATAGCAACTATTCATTGCATTGATATTGTATTCATGTCGAATACAAGCATTTAGAGAATGATTAATTGCAAAATAAGTTATTTTAATAATTGGTGGTACTGAGTTAAAATGCTTTTAAATTCATCGAATCAAAAATTAAATATGTTCTCGCAGTTAAGATACATTGATATGACTCATTTTTTTTTTTTTTACATCGATATGACTCATATTAGGTTTCTAATTGCTAGTATAAAAGTAAAATACCATTACACATAATAGATTGATGTTCAAGTGCAAGTTTCTGTTCAAATACATGAAAAAATTATCGAAGAGTCTTATAATTGCTCGAATTCCAATTTGATAAGTAGATATGCAACGGATCAGTCTCCAAATACGTGTCCTCTTCGTACAGTATTCTATAAAGCAACAACAATAAAGTTAACTGCAACAATTTAGTTCAAATACGTTAAAATCTAAAATTGTCAATCGAGGACAACTTCATTGATAAACTATCAAATGTGGATTAATTGTTCCTATTCTATTAAGATAACTTGGTAAGTCATGAAATTACATCTAAATACATATATTTAGCTGAAATTTGTCGATAAGACAATGGATAGTGGAATAATTGCCACTTTTTAGTTCACATACGTCGATATATCACAATATGGTCTCTAAAAGCGACTATTAAGTTGAAAAACCTCAGTATACTATCATAAAGTTATATAATTGCTAATACTGAGTTTAAATACCTCCATGTATATCAAAACATTCACTAAATCAATGTGTTCAGTCAAAGTAAAATGATATACCAAATATAAATTGTATACATACGAGAACTATGTTAAAATACATTGACATACATCAAATTGAAGTAAAAAAAAAATAAAAATAAAAATAAAAATATTTTTGCAACTATGTCTATTGTATTTGAAGAGAATATATGTAATTTGACTTTAATCTTGCTTATATGAAGGTTTTTTAACATAATACTTTGAGTACACACTTAATGTTTGCTATATTGATATATTTCAATCGAAAATTGATATTTGGCGATCTATTAGGAATATTTGATTACGTTTTAATGTAATACCTATAATTATACATCTTTTTGTCAGTATATCGAGCAATTTTAAGAGAATAGGCTCTTTTAGAGACTGATTTAGGACATATCAATGAATTTGAGTAGAATAGTAATGTTTTTGCAGCTATTCATTGCATTACGTTGAATTCAATTGTAGTACAAGCATTTAGAGTACGGTTCATTACATAATAAGTTATATTAACTGAATACAAGTAATAATGTGAGTATTCAATTAGTGTTTATTGTATTTGAAGAGAATATATGTAATTTGACTTTAATCTTGTTTATATGAAGGTTTTTTAACATAATACTCGGATTACACGCCTATTGTTTGCTATATTGATGTATTTCAATTGAAAATTGATATTTGGCAACCTATTAGGGACATTTGGTTGCGTTTTAATGTAATAGCTATAATTACACATCTTTTTATCAGTATATCGATCAATTTCAAGAGAATAGGCACTTTAGGGATTGATTTAGCACATATCAATGAATTTGAGTTGAACAGTGATGTTTCTGCAGCTATTCGTTGCATTATGTTGAATTCATCTGTAGTAGAAGCATTTAGAGTACGATTCATTGCATAATAAATTATTTTAACTGAATACAAGCAATTGTGCAAGTATTAAATTAGTGTTTATTGTATTTGAAGAGATAATATGTAATTTAACTTTGATCCTATCTATAAGAAAGTTTTTTAACATAACACTCTGATTACACACCTAATGTTTGCTATATTGATGTATTTCGATCAAAAATTAATATTTGGCGATCTATTAGGGACATTTGATTGCGTTTTAATGTAATACCTACAATTACACAATATTTGGTCAGTATATCGATCAATTTTATGAGAATAGGGTCTTTTAGGAACTGATTTACGACATATCAATGAATTTCAGTTGAATAGTGATATTTTTTGCAGCTATTGGTTGCATTACGTTGAATTCATTTTAACTGAATACAAGCAATTGTGTAAGTATTAAAATAGTTTTTGTTGTATTTGTAGAGAATATGTCTAATTTGACTTTAATCTTGTCTATTTGAAGGTTTTTTAATATAATACTCTGATTACACACCTAATGTTTGCTATATTGATGTATTTTAATCGAAAATTGATATTTGGCGATCTATTAGGAACATTTGATTATGTTTTAATGTAATACCTATAATTACACATCTTTTTTTTAGTATATCGATCAATTTGAAGATAATAGACTCTTTTAGGGTCTGACTTATAACATATCAATGAATTTGAGTTGAATAGTAATGTTTTTGCATCTATTCGTTGCATTACGTTGAATTCAAGTGTAGTACAGGCATTTAGAGTACGATTCATTGCATAATAAGTTATTTTAACTGAATACAAGCAATTGTGTAAGTATTTAATTAGTGTTTATTGTATTTGAAGAGAATATATGTAATTTGACTTTGATCTTGTCTATAAGAAGGTTTTTGAACATAATACTCTGATTACGCACCTAATGTTTGCTATACTATGTATTTCAATCGCAAAACTAATATTTGGCGATCTATTAGGGACATTTGATTGAGTTTTAATATAATACCTATAATTACACATCTTTTTATCAGTATCTCGATCAATTTTAAGATAATAGGAACTTTTAGGGACTGATTTAGGAAATATCAATGAATTTGAGTTGAATAGTAATATTTTTGCAGCTATTCGTTGCATTACGTTGAATTTAACGGTAGTACAATCATTTAGAGTACGATTCATTGCATAATAAGTTATTTTAATTGAATACAAGCAATTGTGTGAGTATTCAAATAGTTTTTATTGTATTTGAAGAAAATTATGTAATTTGACTTTAATTTTGTCTATTTGAAGGTTTTTTAACATAATACTCTGATTACACACCTAATGTTTGCTATATTGATGTATTTCAGTCAAAAATTAATATTTGACGATCTATTAGGAGCATTTGTTAGCGTTTTAATGTAACACCTATAATTACACATCTTATTATCATTATATCGCTTAATTGTAAGAGAATAGGCTCTTTTAGGGACTGATTTAGAACATATCAATGAATTTGAGTTAAATAGTAATATTTTTGTAGCTATTCGTTTCATTACGTTGAATTCAATTGTTGTACAAGCATTTAGAGTACGATTCATTGCATAATAAGTTATTTTAACTGAATACAAGCAATTGTGCAAGTATTTTATTAGTGTTTATTGTATTTGAAGAGAATATATGTAATTTGACTTTGATCTTGTCTACAAGAAGGTTTTTTAACATAATACTCAGATTACACACCTAAAATTTGCTATATTGATGTATTTCAATCAAAAATTGATATTTGGCAATCTATTAGGGACGTTTGATTGGGTTTTAATATAATACCTATAATTACACATCTTTTTGTCAGTATATCGATCAATTTTAAGAGAATAGGTTCTTTTAGGATTGATTTCTGACATATCAATCAATTTGAGTTGAATAGTGATGTTTTTATAGCTATTCTTTGCTTTACGTTGAATTCAAGTGTAGTACAAGCATTTAGAGTACTATTTTAACTGAATACTAGCAATTGTCTGAGTATTCAAATAGTTTTTATTATATTTGAAAAGAATATATATAATTTGACTTTAATCTTGTCTATATGAAGGTTTTTTAACATAATACTCTGACCTAATGTTTGCTATATTGATGTATTTCAATCGAAAATTGATATTTGGCGATCAATTAGGAATATTTGATTACGATTTAATGTAATACCTGTAATTACACATCTTTTTGTCTGTATATGGATCAATTTTAAGAGAATAGGAACTTTTAGGGACTGATTTAGGAAATATCAACGAATTTGAGTTGAATAGTAATGTTTTTGTAGCTATTCGTTGCATTACGTTGAATTTAACGGTAGTACAAGCATTTAGAGTATGATTCATTGCATAATAAGTTATTTTAATTGAATACAAGCAATTGTGTGAGTATTAAAATAGTTTTTATTGTATTTGAAGAAAAAATATATGTAATTTAACTTTAATCTTGTCTATATGAAGGTTTTTTAACATAATACTCAGATTACAGACCTAATGTTTGCTATATTAATGTATTTCAATCGAAAATTGATATTTGGCGATCTATTAGGAACATTTCTTTATGATTTAACGTAATACCTATAATTACACATCTTTTTGTCAGTATATCGATCACTTTTAAGGGCATAGGCTCTTTTAGGGACTGATTTAGAACATATCAATAAATTTGAGTTGAATAGTAATGTTTTTGCATCTATTCATTGCATTACGTTGAATTCAACTATAGTACAGGCATTTAGAGTACGATTCATTGCATAATATGTTATTTTAACTGAGTACAAGCAATTGTGCGAGTATTCAATTAGTGTTTATTGTATTTGAAGAGAATATATATAATTTGACTTTGATCTTGTCGATAAGAAGGTTTTTTAACATAATACTCTGATTACACACCTAATGTTTTCTATATTGATGTATTTCAATCAAAAATTGATATTTGGCGATCTATAAACACTAATTGAATACTCTCACAATTACTTGTATTCAGTTAATAAAACTCATTATGCAATGAATCGTACTTTAAATGCTTGTACTAAAGTTGAATTCTTCGGAATGCAACGAAAAGCTGCAAAAACATTACTATTCAACTCAAATTCATTGATATGTCCTAAATCAGTCCATAAAAGAGTCTGATCTCTTAATATTGATCGATATACTGATAAAAAGATGTGTAATTATAGGTATTAAATTAAAACGCAATCAAATGTTCCTAATAAATCGTCAAATATCAATTTTCGATTGAAATACATCAATATATCAAACATTAGGTGTGTATTCAGAGTATTATGTTAAAAAACTTTCATATAGACAAGATTAAAGTCACAATACATATATTCTCTTAAAATACAATAACAACTATTTGAATACTCACACAAATGCTTGTATTCAATTAAAATAACTTATTATGCAATGAATCGTACTCTAAATGCTTGAACTACACTTGAATTCAATGTAATGCATCGAATAGCTGTAGAAACATAACTATTCAACTCAAATTCACTGATATGTCCTAAATCAGTCACTAAAAGAGTCTATTCCCTTAAAATTGATCGATATACTGACAAAAAGATGTGTAATTATAGGTATAGCATTAAATCGCAAGGAAATGTTTCTGATAGATCGCCAAATATCAATTTTTGATTGAAATGCATCAATATAGGAATCATTTGGTCTGTAATCAGAGTGTTATGTTAAAAATCCTTCATATAGACAAGATTAAAGTTAAATTACATATAGTTTCTTCAAAAACAACAAAAACTATTTGAATACTCACACAATTGCTTGTATTGAGTTAAAATAACTTATTATACAATGAATCGTACTCTAAATGCTTGTACTACAGTTGAATTCAACATAATGCAACGAATAGCTGCAAAAACATTACTATTCAACTCAAATTCATTAATATGTCCTAAATCAGTCCCTAAAAGAGCCTATTCTCTTCAAATTGATTAATATACAGACAAAAAGATGTGTAATTATAGGTGTTACATAAAAACGCAAACAAATGCTCGTAATAGATGGCCAAATATCAATTTTCAATTGAAATACATCAATATAGCAAATATTAGGTGTGCAATTAGAGTATTATGTTAAACAATCTTCATATAGACAAGATTAACGTCAAATGACATATATTTTCTTCAAAGACAATAAACACTAATTGAATACTCACACAATTGCTTGTATTCAGTTAATATAACTTATTATGCAATGAATCGTACTCTAAATGCTTGTACTACAGTTGAATTCAACGTAATGCAACGAATAGCTGCAAAAACATTACTATTCAATCCAAATTCATTAATATGTCCTAAATCAGTCCCTAAAAGAGCCTGATCTCTTAAAATTGATCGATATACTAACAAAAAGATGTTTAATTATAGGTATTACATTAAAACGCAATCAAATGCTCCTAATAGATCGCCAAATATATATTTTCGATTGAAATAAATCAATATAGCAAACATTAGATGTGTAATCGGAGTATTAGGTTAAAAAACCTTGATGTAGACAAGATTAAAGTCAAATTACATATATTCTCTTCAAATACAATAAAAACTATTTGACTACTCACACAATTGCTTATATTCAATTAAAATAACTTATTATGCAATGAATCGTACACTAAATGCTTGTACTACACTTGAATTCAACATAATGCAACGAATAGCTACAAAAATATTATAATTCAACTCAAATTCATTGATATGTCCTAAATCAGTCCCTAAAAGAGCATATTCTCTTAAAATTAAGCGATATACTAATAAAAAGATGTGTAATTATAGGTGTTATATTAAAACGCAATCAAATGCTCCTAATAGATCGCCAAATATTAATTTGCGATTGAAATACATCAATATAGCAAACTTTAGGTGTGTAAACAGAGTATTATGTTAAAAAACTTCGTATAGATAAGATTAAAGTCAAATTACATATATTCTCTTCAAATACAATAAACACTAATTGAATACTCACACTATTGCTTATATTCAGTTAAAATGACTTATTATGCAATGAAACGTACTCAAAATGCTTGTACTCCACTTGAATTCAATGTAATGCAACGAATAGCTGCAAAAATATCACTATTCAGCTGAAATTCATTGATATATCATAAATCAGTCCCTAAAAGACCCTATTCTCTTAAAATTGATTGATATACTGGCCAAATGTTGTGTAATTATAGGTATTACATTAAAACACAATCAAATATCCCTAATAGATCGCCAAATATTAATTTTCGATTAGAATAAGTCAATATAGCAAACATTAGGTGTGTAATCAGAGTATTATATTCAAAAACCTTCTTATAGACAAGGTTAAAGTCAAATTACGTATATTCTCTTCAAATACAATAAACACTAATTGAATACTCGCACAATTGCTTGTATTCAGTTAAAATAACTTATTATGCAATGAATCGTACTCTAAATGCTTGTACTATACTTGAATTCAACGTAATGCAACGGATAGCTGCAAAAACATGACTCTTCAACTCAAATTCATTGATATGTCATAATTCAGTTCCTAAAAGAGTCTATTCTCTTAAAATTGATCGATACACTGAAAAAAAGATGTGTAATTATAGGTATTATATTAAAACATAATCAAATATTCCTAATAGATCGCCAAATATCAATTTTCGATTGAAAAACATCAATATAGCAAATATTAGGTGTGTAATCAGAGTATTGTGTTAAAAAAACTTCAAATAGACAAAATTAAAGTCAGATTAGACATTTTCTCTTCAAATACAATTAAAACTATTTGAATACTTACATAATTGCTTGTATTCAGTTAAAATGAATTCAACGTAATGCAACCAATAGCTGCAAAAACATTACTATTCAATTGAAATACATTGATATGTCATAAATCAGTTCCTAAAAGACCCTATTCTCATAAAATTGATCGATATACCGACCAAATGATGTGTAATTGTAGGTATCACATTAAAACGCAATCAAATGTCCCTGATAGATCATACTTTAAAAGCTAGTACTTTACTTGAATTCAACGTAATGCAATGAATCGGTGCAAAAACATCACTATTCAACTCAAATTCATTGATATATCCTAAATCAGTCCCTAAAAGACCCTATTCTCTTAAAATTGATCGACATACAGACAAAAAGATATGTAATTGTAGATATTACATTAAAACGCAATGAAATATCCCTAATAGATTGCCGAATATCAATTTTTGATTGAACTACATCAATATAGCAAATATTAGGTGTGTAATCATAGTATTATGTTAAAAACCTTCATATAGACAAGATTAAAGTCAAATTACATATATATTATTTTCAAATACAATAAACACTATTTGAATACTCACACTATTGCTTGTATTCAGTTAAAATGACTTTTTATGCAATGAATCATTCTCTAAATACTTGTACTACAAATTCAACATAATGCAATGTATCGGTGCAAAAACATTCAGCTCAAATTCACTGATATATCCTAAATCAGTCCCTAAAAGATCTTATTCTCTTAAAATTGATGGATATACTGACAAAAAGATATGTAATTGAAGAAATTACATTAAAATGCAATCAAATGTCCCTAATTGTTTGCCAAATGTCAAGTTTCGAATGAAATACATCAATATAGCAACATTAAGTGTGTAATCAGAGTATTATGTTTAAAAAACCTTCATAAAGACAAGATTAAAGTCAAATTACATATATTCTTCTCAAATACAATAAAAACTAATTGAATACTCACACTGTTGCTTGTATTCAATTAAAATAACTTATTATGTAATGAATCGTACTCTAAATGCTTGTACTTCACTTGAATTCGACATAATGCAACGAATAGCTGCAAAAACATCACTATGCAATTCAAATTCATTGATATGTCCTAAATCAATCCCTAAAAGTGCCTATTCCCTTAAAATTGATCTACAGATAAAAAGATGTGTAATTATTGGTATTACATTGAAACGCAATCAAACGTCCCTAATAGATCGCCAAATATCAATTTTTGATTGAAATACATCAATATAGCAAACATTAGGTGTGTAATCAGAGTATTATGTTAAAAAACCTTCATATCGACAAGGTCAAAGTCAAATTACATATATTCTCTTCAAATATAACAAACACTAATTGAATACTAGCACAATTGCTTGTATTCAGTTAAAATAACTTATTATACAATGAATCGTACTCTAAATGCTTGTACTCCACTTGTATTCAACGTAATGGAATGAATCGGTGCAAAAGCATAACTATTCAACTCAAATTCATTAATATGTCACAAATCAATCCCTAAAAGAGCCTATTCTCTATAAATTGATCGATATACAGATAAAAAGATGTGTAATTGTAAGTATTACATTAAAACTCAATTAAACATCCCAAATAGATCGCCAAATGTCAATTTTTGATTGCAATACATCAATATAGCAAACATTAGGTGTATAATCAGAGTATTATGTTAAAAAACCTTCTTATCGACAAGATCAAAGTCAAATTACATATATTCTCTTCAAATATAACAAACACTAACTGAATACTCGCACAATTTCTTGTATTCAATTAAAATAACTTATTATGCAATGAATCGTACTCTAAATGCTTGTACTACAGTTGAATTCAACGTAATGCAACGAATAGTTGCAAAAATATTACTATTTAACTCAAATTCATTGATATGTCCTAAACCAGTCCCTAAAAGAGCCTATTCTCTTAAAACTGATCAATATACTGACAAAAAGATGTGTAATTATAGGTATTACATTAAAACGTAATCAAATATTCCTAATAGATCGCCAATTATCAATGTTCGATTAAAATACATCAATATGACAAACATTAGATGTGTAATCAGACTATTATGCTAAAAAACTTTCCTATAGACAAGATCAAAGTTAAATTACATATATTCTCTTCAAATACAATATACACAAATTGAATACTCGCACAATTGCTTGTATTCAGTTAAAATAATTTATTATGCAATGAATCGTACTCTAAATGCTTGTACTCCACTTGAATTCAACGTAATGCAACGAATTGGTGCCAAAACATCACTATTCAACTCAAATTCATTGATATGTCCTAAATCAGTCCCTAAAAGACCATATTTTCTTAAAATTGATCGACATACAAACAAAAAGATGTGTAATTGTAGGTATTATATTAAAACGCAATGAAATGTCCCTAATAGATCGCCAAATATCAATATTTTATTGAAATACATCAATATAGCAAATATTAGGTGAGTAATCATGGTATTATGTTAAAAAACCTTCATATAGACAAGATTAAAGTCAAATTACATATATTCTCTTAAAATACAATAAACACTAATTGAATACTCACACTATTGCTTTTATTCAGTTAAAATGACTTTTTATGCAATGAATTGTAATCTAAATGCTTGTACTCTACTTGAATTCAACGTAATGCAATGAATCGGTGCAAAAACATCACTATTCAACTCAAATTCATTAATATATCCTAAATCAGTCCCTAAAAAACCCTATTCTCTTAACATTAATCGATATACTGACAAAAAGATGTGTAATTGTAGGAATTACCTTAAAATGCAATCAAATGTCCCTATTTGATTGCCAAATATCAAGTTTCGTATGAAATACATCAATATAGCAATATTAGGTGTGTAATCAGAGTATTATGTTAAAAAACTTTCATATAGACAAGATTAAAGTCAAATTACGTATTTTCTTCTCAAATATAACAAACACTAATTGAATACTCACACTGTTGCTTGTATTCAGTTAAAATAACTTATTTTGTAATGAATCGTACTCTAAATACGTGTACTCCACTTGAATTCAACATAATGTAATGAATAGCTGCAAAAACATCACTATTCAACTCAAATTCATTGATATGTTCTAAATCAATCCCTAAAAGAGCCTATTCACTAGTATTTGGTTAAAATAACTTATTATGCAATTAATCAATCTCTAAATGCTTGTATTCGACATGAATACAATATCAATGCAATGAATAGTTGTAACAATGCCGCTATACAATTTAAATATATTAATATGTCATAAATTAGTCTCTAAAAGTGCCTAATAACCTAAAATATATCGATGTCTAATAAGACTCAATAATATGTCTTGAATATATAGTGCCTAATAAGACTCAATCACATGTCTCGAATATATAGTCAAATGCCTGTTTCGGCTGGAATACTTTGATAAACTAAATATAAGTTATTTAATCCCATTATTAAGTTAAAATGCCTTGATATAGACAAGTTCCAAGTTTAATTTCACATATTATATTTAAATACATTCAACAATTATTAAATAATCTTATAGTTGCGAGTATTCTATCAAAATAACTTATGATAAAGTGAATTATTCTCTAAATGCTTGTATACGGATGGAATTCAACGTTAATGTAATGAATAGAAGTAAAAATGCCACAATTCATTTGAAATACATTGAAATGTCTAAAATTGATCTCCAAAAGTGTTAAATAAGTTAAAATACATCGTTGTACTATCAGGAAGAGGTGTAATTATCAGTATTATATTAAAACTCAATCATATCCTTCAAATAGATTACTAAATATCTATTTCAGCTATAGTACAATAACAAAGCAAATATTAGTTATTTAATCAGAGTACTATGTTAAAATATATTGATACAGATAAGATCAAATTCAAATTGCTTGTGTTCTCTTCAAAAATAAAAAAAAGATTGAATAGTAGTATAATTATTAGAATTTAGTTAAAATAAGTTATTATGCAATGAATCGTACTCTAAATACTTGTATTCCACTTGAATTCATTGTTAATACAATGAAAAGTTCTAAAAACGTCCTATTCAATTTAAATACGTTAATATGTCATATATCACTCTCTTAAAATGCCTAATAGGTTAAAATAGATTGATATACTATCAAAGATCTGTAATTGCCGGTATTATATTAAAATATAATAAAATGTTCCAAATAGATTGCCAAATATCTTTTTTCGGCTAAAGTACTTCTATATAACAAATATTAGTTGTTTAATCAGAGTATTATATTGAAATGCTTTGATGTAGACAAGATTACGTCAAATTGCTCATATTCTCTTTAAATATAATAAACAATGATTGAATACTCATATAATTACAAGTATTCAGTTAAAATGACTTACTATGCATTGAATCATTCTCTAAATACTTGTATTCCTCAAATTTAATATTATTGCAATGAATAATTATAAACACGTCAATTTTCAATTCAAATATATTGATATATCATAAATCAATCTCTAAAAGTGCCTAATAGGTTGAAATAGATCGACATACTATCAAGAAGATGAAAAAAAAATACTATCAAGAAGATGTATAATTATCGGTATTATATTAAAACTCAATCATATATCTCTAATAAAGTGCCAAATTTCTGTTTTTGGCCAAAATACTTCGATATAGCAAGCATTAGTTGTTTAATCAAAATATTATATTAAAATGCCTTGATATAGACAAGATAAAAAGTAAAATTGCGTTTATTCTTTTCAAATTAAATAAAAAATGATTTAATACATGTATAGTTGTTAGTATTCAGTAAAAATTACTTATAGAGCAATGCTTCGTTCTCTAAATGTTTGTGTTCAGCTTGAATTCAATGTTAGTGCAATGAATAGTTGCAGAAACGTCATTATGCAACTTAAATACATTGATATATCATAAATCAGTCTCTAAAAGTCCCTATTAACTTAAAATACTTGGGAATACTGTCAGAAAAGAGTGTAATTATTATTATTATATTAAAACTCTGTCATATGTCCTTAACAAATTCGCAAATATCTATTTTCGACTAAAATTTATTGATATAATAATATTAGTTGTTTAATCAGAGTATTATCTTAAAATACCATGATATACAAGATAAAAGTCAAATTGCTTGTAGTTTCTTCGAATTCAAAAAAAAATGATTGAATACTTGTTTAATTACAAATATTCAGTTAAAATAACTTATTATACAATAAATCATTCTCTAAATACTTGTATTTAGCTTGAATTCAATATTAATATAATGAATAGTCATAAAAACATCATTATTCAATTCGAATACGTTGATATGTCATAAATCAATCTCTAGAATTGTCTAATAGGTTAAAATAAATTGATATACTGTCAAAAATGTGTAATTATCGATATTATGTTAGAACTTAATCAGATGTCTCTAATAGATCACCAGATATCTAGTTTCTGCTAAAATACATCAATATAACAAATATTAGTTATTTAATCAGAGTATTGTGTTAAAATACTATGATATAGACAAGATCAAAAATAAATTACTTGTATTCTTCTCAAATACAAAAACTATTGATTGAATAACCATATAATTGCTAGTATTCTTTTAAAATAACTTATTATGCGATGATTCATTTTCTAAATGCTTATATTCAACTTGAATTCAACGTAAATGAAATGAATAGTTGTAAAAATATTACTATTCAATTCAAATGCATTGACATATCATAAATAGTCTCTAAAAATTCTTAATATATTAAAATAGATCGATGTACTGTAAAAAGATGTGTAATTGCTGATATTACAGTAAAACTTAATCAGATGTACCTATTAGATCGCCAAATATTGGCTTTCCATTAAAATAGATTGATATAGCAAATATTAGTTGTTTAATCAAAGTATTATATTAAAATGCAGTGTTGTAGACTAAATCAAAATCAAATTTTTTATATTCTATTAAAATACTATCAAAAATGATAGAATACTCGTATAATTGCTACTATTCTCTAAAAGTGACTTACAATGATATGAATTATTCTCTAAATGCTTGTATTCCGTTTAAATTCAATATTATTATAATAAATAATTGTAAAATCATCACTATTCAATTTAAATACGTTGATACATCATAATTTAGCATCTAAACGTATCTAATATGTCAAAAAAGTTTGATATACTATCAAAAAGATGCATAACTACTGGTTTTATGTTAAAACTCAAACATATGTTCCCAATAGATTGCCAAATATCTACTTTTAGCTAAAATATATCGATATAACAAATATTAGCTATTTAATCAGAGTATTATGTTAAAATGCAATGGTATAGACAAAATCAAAGTCAAATTGCTTGTGTTCTCTTCAAATTCAATTAAAAATAATTGAATACATATACAATTGCTACTATTCAGTCAAAATGACTTATAGTGCAATGAACCAATCTCTAAATGCTTATATTCTGATTAAATTAAACGTTATTGCAATGAATGGCTATAAAAACATTAATATATCATAAATCAGTCTCTAAAAATGCTTAATAGATTAAAATAGAATAATATACTATAAAAAAGATGCGTAATTGTCGATATCATATTAAAACTCAGTCATATACCCTAAAAGATCGCCAAATATCTACTTTCGACTAAAATAAATCGATAGAGCAAATATTAGTTCTTTAATTAGATTATTATGTTAAAATGCCTTGATATAGACAAGATCAAAGTCAAATTACTTGTATTCTCTTCAAAGTCAATCAAAAATAATTAAATACTTGTATAATTGCTAGTATTCAGTTAAAAAACTTATTATGAAATAAATCATTATCTAAATGCTTGTATTTGGCATGAATATAAAATCAATGCAATGAATAGTTGTAATAATGCGTCTATGCAATTTAAATACATTAATATGCTATAAATCAGTTTCTAAAAGTGCCTAATATATTAAAATACATTGATATACTATCAAAATGATGTGTAATTTTTTGAATTAGAATAAGACTCAGTCATATGTCTTGAATATATCGTCATCTGCCCGTTTTGGTTAAAATACTTTGATAAAATAAATATAAGTTTTTTAATCCCTGTATTATATTAAATTATCTCGATATAGATAAGTTCAAAGTTTAATTGCATATATTCTTTTTAAATACAATAAAAAAATTATTAAATAATCTTATAGTTGCTAGTTTTGTGTCAAAATATCTTATTATGCAGTGAATTATTCTCTAAGTGCTTGTATAGGGCTTCAATTCATTGTTAATGCCATAAATAGTAGTAAAAACGCCATCATTCAATTGAAATACAATGATATGTCCTAAATTGATCTCTAAAATTGCCAAATAAGTTAAAATATATTGATGCACTATTACGAAGAGGTGTAATTGCCGGTATTATATTAAAACACAATCATATCCTGCTAATAGATTGCTAAATATCTATTTTCAGCCTAAACACATCGATACAACAAATATTAGTTATTAATTTGAGTACTATGTCAAAATGTCGTGATACAAATAAGATCAAATTCAAATTGCTTGTATTCTTTATAAATACAATGAACAATGCATGAATACTCATATAATTATTAGAATTTAGTAAAAATGACATATTATGCAATGAATAGTCCTGTAAATGCTTGTAATGCGCTTGAATTTAATGTTAATACATTGAAAAGATCTAAAAACATCACTATTCAATTTAAATACGTTGATATATCATAAATCAGTCTCTTAAAAGGCCTAATAGGTTAAAATAAATCAATATACTATCAAAAAAATATGTAATTGCCAGTATTATGTTAAAACATTATCAAATGTTTTAAATAGATCGTCAAATATCTGTTTTTGGCTAAAATACTTCGATATAGTAAATATTAATTGTTTAATCGGAGTATTATGTTGAAATGCTTAGATATAGATAAGTTCAAAGTCAAATTACTTGTATTCTCTTTAAATATAATAAAAAATAATTAAATACTTATATAATTGCAAGTATTCTATTAAACTTACTTAATATGCAACTAAATGCTTATATTCTGCTTGAATTCGACATTATTACAATGAATAGTTGTAAACACGTCACTTTTCAATTCAAATATATTGATATGTTATAAATCAGTGTCTAAAAGTGCCTAATAGGTTGAAATAGATCGATATACTATCAAGAAGATGTGTAATTGCTAGTATTATTTTAAAACGCGATCATATATCTCTAATAGAAAGCCAAATGTTTATTTTTGGTTAAAATATATAGATATAGCAAACATTAGTTGTTTAATCAGAGTATTCTATTAAAATGCCTTGATATAGATGAGATAGAAAGTCAAATTGCTTATATATTTTTATTTTTTTTAAAGTCAAATTGCTTATATTATCTTCAAATTCAGTCAGAAATGGTTGAATAAACGTATAATTACTAGTATTCAGTAAAAATAACTTATAGAGCAATGAATCATTCTCTAAATGCTTAAATCCAGCTTGAAGTTAACGTTAATACAATAAATATTTGTAAAAACATCACTATGCAATGTAAATATATTGATATATTATAAATCAGTCCCTAAAAGTCCCTAATAACTTAAAATAGTTGGGTATGCTATTAAACAAAATGTGTAATTATCAATATTATATTAAAACTCAATCACATGTTCCTAACAGATTGGCAAATATCTATTTCGACTAAAATTCATTGATATAATAAATATTAGTTGTTTAATCAAAGTATTATGTTAAAATATCTTGATAGAGACAAGATAAAAAATCAAATTACCGATATTCTCTTCAAATTCAATCTAAAATGTTTGAATACTCGTATAGTTGCTAGTATTCAATTAAAATAACTTATTATATAATGAATCATTCTCTAATAATAGTATTCGACTTAAATTCAATGTTAATAAAATGAATAGTTGTATACAAATAACATCAAATTCAAATTACTTGTATTCTTTAAATATACAATCAATAATGAATGAATACTCATATAATTGTTAGAATTTAGTACAAATGACTTATTATGCAATGAATATTCCTGTATATGCTTGTAATCCACTTGAATTTAACGTTAATACAATGAAAAGATCTAAAAACGACACTATTTAATTTAAATATATTGATATATCGTAAATCAGTCTCTTAAGGTGCCAACTAGGTTAAAATAGATTGATGTATTATTAAAAAGATATATAAAAAAAATTATTAAGAAGATATGTAATTATCAGTATTATATTAAAACTTAATCAAATATTCCAAATAGATCGCCAAATATCTATTTTCGACTATAACAATTAGCTATAACAAATATTAGTTGTTTAATTAGGGTATTTTGTTGAAATGCTCTGATGAAGATAAGATCAAAGTTAAATTACTTGTATTCTTTTTAAATATAACAAAAAATAATTGAATACTTATATAATTGCAAGTAGTCTATTTAAATTACTTAATATACAATGAATATTCTCTAAATATTTACATTCCGCTTGAATTTAATATTATTGCAATAAGTAGTTGTAAAAACGTCGCTTTTCAATTCAAATACGGTGATATGTTATAAATTAGTATCTAAAAGTGACTAATAGGTTGAAATAGATCGATATACTATCAAAAAGATGTGTAATTGTTGATATTATATTAAAGCGCGATCATATATCTCTAATAGAATGCCAAATTTTTATTTTCGACTAAAATATATCGATATAGCAAATATTAGCTATTTAATCAGTGTATTATATTAAAATGCGTTGATATAGATGAGATAGAAATTCAAATTGCTTATATTCTCTTCAAATTCAATCAACAATAGTTAAATAAATGTATAATTGCTAGTAATCAGTAAAAATGACTTATAGAGGAATTAATCATTCTCTAAATGCTTATATTTGAATTTAATATTAATATAATAAATAGTTGTAGAAATATTACTATGCAATGTAAATATATTGATATGTCATAAAACTGTCTCTAAAGTCCCTAGAAACTTAAAATAGTTAGGTACACTATCAAAGAAGATGTGTAATTATCGGTATTATATTAAAACTCAATCACATGTCTCTAACAGATTGCCAAATATCTATTTCGACTAAAATTCATTGATATAATAAATATTAGTTATTTAATCAGAGTATTATAATAAAATACCTTGATATGGACAAGATAAAAGTCAAATTATCGATATTCTCTTCAAATTCAATCTAAAATAATTGAATACTCGTATAGTTGCTAGTATTCAATTAAAATAACTTATTATATAATGAATCGCTCTCTAAAATATTTGTATTCGGCTTAAATTCAACATTAATGAAATAAATAGTTGTAAAAATGTTATTATTTTATTCAAATACGATATATGTCATAAATCAATCTCTAAAGGTGCCTAATAGTTTAAAATAGATTGATATACTGTCAAAAATATGTGTAATTACCCGTATTATATTAAAACTCAATCAAATGTCTCTAATAGATCACCAACAATCTAGTTTCAGTTAAAATACATCGATATAATGAATATTAGTGATTTTATTAGAGTATTATGTTTAAATGCCATGATATAGATAAGATCAAAGTCATATTATTGGTATTCTGTTCAAATATAATAAAAAAATAATTAAATAAATGTATAATTACTAGTATTCAGTTAAAATAACTTATTATGTAATGAATTATTCTCTAAATGCTTGTATTCAGCTTGAATTCAATATTAATACGATGAATAATTATAAAAATATTACTATTCAATTCAAATACATTCACATATCATAAATAGTCTCTAAAAGAGCCTAATATATTAAAATAGACTAATACACTACAAAAAGATGTGTTATTGCTAATATTATAGTAAAACTTAAACAGATGTCCCTACTAGATCGTCAAATATCGGCATTACACTAAAATATAATAATATAATAAATATTTATTGTTTAATCAGTGTATTGTATTAAAATAGCTTAATATAGATAAGATCAAAGTTAAATTGCTTGTATTCTCTTTAAATATTATGAGAAATAATAAAATACTCGTATAATTGCTAGTATTCTTTAAAAATGATTTATAGTGATATGAATCGTTCTTTAAATGCTTGTATTTCACTTGAATTCAATATTATTGCAATGAATATTTGTAAAATTATTATTATTCTATTTAAAAACGTTGATATGTCACAAATTAGCCTCTAAAAATATCTAATATGTCAGAATAGTTTTATATACTGACAACTTAAATATATTAACATAACTGTCGGTATTATATTAAAACTCAAACATATATCCCTAATAGATTGTCAAATATCTGCTTTCGGCTAAAATATATTGATATAATAAATATTAGCTTTTAATCAGGGTATTATGTTAAAATGCATGGGTATTATATTAAAATGCATTAGTATAGACTAAATCAAAGTTAAATTGCTTATGTTTTCTTCAAATTCAATAAAAAATAATTGAATACACATATAATTGCTACTATTCAGTTAAAATAACTTATAGTGCATTAAACCGTTCTCTAAATGCTTATATTCTGATTGAATTAAACATTATTGCAATGAATGATTGTAAAAATATCACTATTCAATTTAAATATATTGATTTGTTAAAAAATAATCTCTAAAAGTGCCTAATAGATTAAAATAAACTAATATACTATGAAAAAGATGTGTAATTGTCAATAACATATTAAAACTCAATTATATGTCCCTAATAGATTGTCAAATATTTACTTTCAAATAAAATACACTGATAGAGCCAATATTAGTTCTTTAATTAGAGTATTATGTTAAAATGTCTTGATATAGATAAGATCAAAGTCAAATTACTTATATTCTCTTTAAATTCAATCAAAAATAATTAAATACTTATATAATTGCGAGTATTCAGTTAAAATAATTTATTATGCAATGAATTATTCTCTAAATGCTTGTATTCAGTATGAATACAACATCAATGCAATGAATAGATGTAATAATGCTATTATGCAATTCAAATACATTGATATATCATAAATGAGTGACTAAAAGTGCTTAATAAGTTAAAATACATCGATATACTATCAAAAAGATGTATAATTTCTTGAACTATAGTAAGACTCAATGCATTCAAAAAATAAATATAAGTTATTTAATCCTAGTATTATGTTAAATTATCTTGATATAGATAAGTTAAAAATCTAATTGCATGTATTCTTTTTAAATACATTAAAAAATTATTAAATAATTTTATAGTTTTGAGTATTCTGTCAAAGTAACGTATTATGCAGTCAATTATTCCCTAAAGGCTTGTATAGGGTATCAATTCAACGTTAATGCAATAAATAGTAGAGTGAGTTATTCTCTAAAGGCTTGCATAATCAATTCAACATTAATGCAACGAATAATAGTAAAAACGCTACTATTCAAATGAAATACAGTAATATATCATAAATCGATGTCTAAAATTGCCAAATAAGTTAAACTACATCGATGCACTATGAGAAAGAGGTGTAATTGCCAGTATTATATTAAAACTCAATTATATCCCTCTAATAGATTGATAAAGATCTATTTTAGGCTAAAATACATCGATACAATAAATATTAGTTGTTTAGTCAGAGTACTACATCAAAATGTCGTGATACAAATAAAATCAAATTCAAATTGCTTGTATTCTTTACTAATATAATAAAAAATGAATGAATACTCATATAATTATTACTATTTAGTAAAAATAACTTATTATGCAATGAATTGTCCTCTAAATGCTTGCAATCCACTTGAATTTAATGTTAATATAATGAAACGTTCTAAAAACATCACTATTTAATTTAAATACATTGATATGTCATAAATCAGTCTCTTAAGGTGCTGAATAGGTAAAAATGTTAATATTCAATTAAAATACAATGATATGATATAAATCGATCTCTAAAAAGTGCCAAATAAGTTAAAATATATCAATGCATATGAGGAAGAGGTGTAAGTGCCAGTATTATATTAAAACTCAATCGTATCTCTCTAATAGATTGCTAAATATTCATTTTTCGATAAAATACATAGATACAACAAATATTAGTTATTTAATTAGAGTATTATATTAAAATATTGTGATACAAATACGATCAAATTCAAATTACTTGTATTCTTTACAAATATAATAAAAAATGAATGAATACTCATATAATTATTAGTATTTAGTAAAAATAATATATTATGCAATAAATTATCCTATAAATGCTTGTAATTCACTTGAATTTAACATTAATATAATGAAAAATTCTAAAAACATCACTATTCAATTTAAATACATTGATATGTCATAAATCAGTCACTTAAGGTGCTGAATAGATCAAAATAGATTGATATACTATAAAAAAAATTTGTAATTGCTAGTATTATATTAAACTTAATCAAATATTCCAAATAGATCGCCAAATATTTATTTTCAGCTAAAATATTTTGATATAGCAATATTAGTTGTTTAATTAAAGTATTGTATTGAAATGCTTTGATGTAGACAACATCAAAGTCAAATTTTTTGTACTCAAATTTCTCTTCAACTATTGTTAAAAATAATTGAATATTCATATAATTGCAAGTATTCTTTTAAAATGACATATTATGCAATGAATAGTTCTCCAAATGCTTGTATTCCGCTTAAATTCAATATTATTGCAATTAATAGTTGTAAAAATATAACTTTTCAATTCAAATACATTGATATGTTATAAATCAGTCTCTAAAAATTCCTAATAAGTTGAAATAGATCGATATACTATCAAAAAAATATGTAATTGCTGGTATTATATTAAAACTCGATCACATATCTCTAATAGAACACCAAATATTTATTTTTGGCTAAAATACATCGATATAGCAAAAATTAGTTGTTTAATTAGACTATTATGTAAAAATATCTTGATATAGATAACATAAAAAGTCCAATTGTATATATTCTCTTCAAATTTAATAAAAAATAGTTGAATAAACATATAATTGCTAGTATTCAGTAAAAATAATTTACAGAACAATGAATCATTTTTTAAATGCTTATATCCAGCTCGAATTCAACGTTAATACAATGACTATGTATTTTAAATATGTTGATATATCATAAATCTATCTCTAAAAGTTTTTAATAACTTAAAATAGTTGGGTGTACTATCAAAAAAGTTGTATAATTACCTATATTATATTAATACCCAATCATATGTCCCTAACCGATTGGCAAATACCTATTTTGACTAAAATTCATCAAAATTATAAATATAATTAATTAATAAGAGTATTATATTAAAATACTTTGATATAGATAAGATAAAAATCAAATTACTTATATTCTCTTCAAATTCAATCAAATATGATTGAATACTGGTATAGTTGTTAGTATTCAGTTAAAATAACTTATTATATAATGAATCGCTCTCTAAAATATTTGTATTTGGCTTGAATTCAACATTAATAAATAAATAGTTGTAAAAATATTATTATTTAATTCAAATATATTGATGTCATAAATCAATCTCTGAAGGTGCTTAATAGGTTAAAATAGATTGATATACTATAAAAAAGATGTATAATTATCGGTATTGTGATAAAACTCAATCAGATGTCTCTAATAGATTACCAAATATATAGTTTCAGCTAAAATATATTAATATAATAAATATTAGTTATTTAATCAGAGTATTATGTTAAACTATCTTGAAATAGATAAGATCAATGTCAAATTACTTGTATTCTCTTCAAATATAATAAAAAGTAATTGAATAACGATATAATTGCTAGTATTCTACTAAAATAACTTATTATGCAATAAATCGTTATCTAAGTGCTTGTATTCAGCTTGAATTTAACGTTAATGAAATGAATAGTTATAAAAATATCACTATTCAATTTGAATACATTGACATATCATAAATAGTCACTAAAAGTGTCTAATATATTAAAATAAATTAGTACTACAAAAAGTTCTGTAATTACAGATATTACAGTAAAACCTAATTAGATGTTTCTATCAGATTGCCAAATATCAGCTTTTCATTAAAATACATCGATATAGCAAATATTTGTTATTTAAACAGAGTATTATGTTAAAATGCCTTGATATAGATAAGATTAAAGTCAAATTACTTGTATTCTCTTCAAATACTATCAAAAATAATAGAATACTCGTATAATAGCTAGTATTCTATAAAAATAATTTATAGTGATATGAATCCTTCTGTAAATGTTGGTATTTCACTTGAATTCAATATTAGTGCAATGAATATTTGTAAAATTATCACTATTCAGTTTAAATTAGTCTCTAAAAGTATCTAATATATCAAAATAATTTAATATATAATTAAAAAGATGCATAACTGTCTGTATTATATAAAAACTCAAACATATATTCCTAATAGATCGCCAAATATCTGCTTTTAGTTAAAATATATTGATATAACAAATATTAGCTTTTAATCAGGGTATTATGTTAAAATGTATTGGTATAGACTAAATCAAAGTTAAATTGCTTATGTTTTCTTCAAATTCAATAAAAAATAATTGAATACACGTATAATAGCTACTATTCAGTTAAAATGACTTATAGTGCATTGAACCGTTCTCTAAATGCTTATATTCTGATTGAATTAAACATTATTGCAATGAATGGTTGTAAAAATATCACTATTTAATTTAAATATATTGATTTGTTAAAAATTAGTCTCTAAAAGTGTCTAATAGATTAAAATAAACTAATATACTATGAAAAAGATGTGTAATTGCCAATAATATAATAAAACTCAGTCATATATCCCTAATAGATCGCCAAATATCTACTTTCAAATAAAATACACTGATAGAGCCAATATTAGTAATTAGAGTATTATGTTAAAATGCCTTAATATAAATAAGATCAAAGTCAAATTACTTATATTCTCTTTAAATTAAATCAAAAATAATTAAATACTTATATAATTGCTAGTATTCAATTAAAATAATTTATTATGCAACGAATTATTCTCTAAATGCTTATAATCTGCATGAATACAATCTCAATGCAATAAATAATTGTAACAATGCCACTATGCAATTCAAATATCAATATATATTATAAATCAATCTCTAAAAGTGCCTTATAAATTAAAATATATTAATATACTATTAAAAAGATGTGTAATTTCTTAAACTATAATAAGACTTAATTTTATGTCTCGAATATACAGCCAATTGCGTGTTTCGATTAAAATACTTCGATAAAGTAATTATAAGTTATTTAATCCTAGTATTATATTAAATTGCCTTGATATAGACAAGTTCGAAGTCTAATTACAGGTATTCTTTTTAAATACATTCAAAAATAATTAAATAATCTTATAGTTGTATGTATTCTATCAAAATAACTTATTATGCAGTGAATTATTATCTGAGGGCTTGTATATGGCATCAATTCAACATTAATCAAATCAATAGTAGTAAAAATATCACTATTCAATTGAAATATAATGATATATTATAAATCAATCTCTAAAAAGTGCCAAATAAGTTAAAATATATCGATGCACATGAGGAAGAGGTGTAAGTGCCAGTATTATATTAAAACTCAATCGTATCTCTCTAATAGATTGCTAAATATTAATTTTTTAATAAAATACATAGATACAGTAAATATTAGTTATTTAATCTGAATATTATATCAAAATGTTGTGATACAAATACGATCAAATTCAAATTACTTGTATTCTTTATAAATACAATAAAAAATGAATGAATACTCATATAATTATTAGTATTTAATAAAAATGATATATTATGCAATAAATTATCCTATAAATGCTTGTAATTCACTTGAATTTAACATTAATATAATGAAAAATTCTAAAAACATCACTATTCAATTTAATTAAATTGATATGTCATAAATAATTATAAGTCTCTTAAGGTACCTAATAGGTTATACTAGGTTGATATACTATTAAAAAGATATGTAATTGCTAGTATTATTTTAAACTTAATCAAATATTTCAAATAGATTGCCAAATATTTATTTTTGGTTAAAATAATTTGATATAGCAAATATTAGTTGTTTAATCAAAGTATTATGTTGGAATACTTTGATGTAGACAAGATTAAAGTCAATTTACTTATATTCTATTTAAATACAATAAAAAATAATTGAATATTCATATAATTGCAAGAATTCTGTTAAAATAACTTATTATGATTACGAAAATTGCCTTTAACTTGATGGTTTTAATTATTTATATAGATCACCTTCAAGTTGATGCCTTTAATTGTTTTAAATGATTACGAGAATTAAGATAGTAGAGATAAAGAAACCGACAATCAACTGAACCCCTTTATAAACAAATACAAAAATAAAAAAAGTTGAGAATATTAAGAAAGGGTACATGTGAATAATGCAGCCCAAAAATTGTAATTTAAGGAATGAGGTTTATGAGGTGGGAAAAATAATTGAAAAGGATCAGCAATAACATAAATCAAATATATAATAGACATTTAAAAATCATGTCCTATTGCATCATGTGTAGATATAAAATTTATTCCAAGAAAATCTCAACTAATAGGTCATCACAATTTTCAAATATACCAGTATATTTCGAAAACATATTAGGACAACCAAGAATATTCAAAAAAAAATAGTCATTGCTCAGACATATGCGCACAAACCCAAACTCAAACTAGCATCCAAAGAAATTAGGCAACTTACTTCTTCAGATTTATAAGGAAGATCAGATTTTGCAAAGAGAGTCTATGAGCAAAGATTAAACCTCTCCCGAGCATGAAGCTGATTTTGTTGTTCAAGGAATCAGGTTCATGATACGGGTAAATAATTGCAAACCATTAGTAATGATATAAATGACGTAATAGATATTCATATACCATATCGTATTACATCATACGTGTAGATATGAGATTTAGTCCAAGGAAATCTCAGCAAAGAATTCAGCGAAATGTCCAAATATGCCAGTGTACTTCACAAACACATATGAACAACCAACAACATTTCAGAAAAAATTAATATCCCAAATAGATGCGCACAAAGAAAATGCAAACTAACATCCCAGAAGTTTAGACCAACTTACTTCTTCAGATGTATAGGGAAGATCAGGATTTGCAGCGAGAGATTGCGAGTGGAGATCAAACCTCTCCCGAGCACAGAGATGTACACATTTGGATTGCAAATATGTAGGCATTTTTATGACGAAAAATAACTCAAGACACTGTCGAGCGAATGACGCTTACTGACCGTGAGTAGATGCCATAGATGAAGCTACTTTGCACATCGTCGGAGATCTCCACAAGCAAAGGTCATTGTAACCCTAGAGAAATCTCGAGATCTCGTGAATCCGCGAGATTTGATAATCTGCTGCAAGCAAAGTTAATGACCCACCGACACCGCCTCGCTCTCAAAAATCATGTCCTATTGCATCATGCGTAGATATGAGATTTATTCCAAGAAAATCTCAACTAATAGGTCATCAAAATTTCCAAACAATCAGTAATGACATAAATCACATAATAGAAACTCATATACTATCGTATTACATCATATGTATAGACATGAGATTTAGTTAAAGAAAATCTCAACAAAGAATTCAGCAAAATGTCCAAATATGTCAGCGTACTTTGAAAATATATTAAAACAACCAATAACATTCCAGAGAAAGTTAATGCCTCAAATAGAAGTACACAGAGAAAACGCAAACTAGCATCCCAGAAATTTAGACCAACTTACTTCTTAAGATGTATAGGGAAGATTAGGGTTTGCAGTGAGAGATTGCGAGCGGAGATCAAACCTCTCCCGAGCATAGAGATGTACACATTTGGATCTCAAATGTGTAGGCATTTTTATGATGAAAAATAACTCAAGACACTGTCGAGCGAATAATGCTCACCTATCATGAGTAAATGCCATAGATGAAGCTGCGCTGCACATCGTCGGAGATTGCCACAAGCAAAGGTCACTGTGACCCTAGAGAAATCTCGAGATCTCGTGAATCTGTGAAATTTGATAATTTGTTGTAAGCAACGTTAATGCCCCATCAACACTGCCTCCGCCCCCCCTCTCCCTCCCCGCCCCTATTTACGGGGCTCAAGTCAAGGTAACAGTATTATAAAATGCTGCTATCGGAGTTATATAATTACCCAGCATAGCAAAACAAACATGGGCCTAATGTTTGCTATATTAATGTATTTTAATCGAAAATAAATATTTGGCATTCTATTAGAGATATCTGATCGAGTTTTAATATAATCCAAATAATTACATATCTTCTTGATAGTATATCGATTTATTTTAACCTATTAAGCACTTTTAGACACTGATTTGTAATATATTAATGTATTTGAATTAAAAAGCGACGTGTTTACAAATATTCATTGCAATAATATTGAATTCAAGTGAAATACAAGTATTTAGAAAACTATTCATTGCATAATACGTTATTTTAACAGAATACTTATAATTATATGATTATTTAATTATTTTTTATTATATTTTAAGAGAATATAAGTAATTTAACTTTAATCTTGTCTACATCAAAGCATTTCAACATACTACTCTGATTAAATAACTAATATTTATTATATCAAAGTATTTTAGCCGAAAATAGATATTTGAAAATCTATTTGAAATATTTGATTAAGTTTTAATATAATACTAGCAATTACACATCTTTTTGATAGTATATCAATCTATTTTAACTTATTAGACACCTTAAGAGACAATTAGATACCTTTAGAAATTTTCATTATATTAACGTTAAATTCAAGCAAATTATAAGTATTTAGAGTATTCATTACATAATAAGTTATTTTTACTAAATGCTAATGATTATATGAGTATTCATTCATTTTTGATTGTATTTGTAAAGAATACAAGCAATTTAAATTTGACATTATTCGTATCATGATATTTTGACATAGTACTCTAATTAAACAACTAATATTTGTCGTGTCAATATTTTTTAGCTAAAAATAGATATTTAGTAATCTATTAGAAAGATGTAATTGAGTTTTAATATAATATCGGTAATTACATCTTTTCCTGATAGTGAATTAATGTATTTTATCTTATTTGGCTCTTTTAGAGATTAATTTATGACATATCATTGTATTTCAATTAAATAGTAATATTTTTACTACTTTTTATAACATTAACATTAAATTGAAGCCCTATACAAGTATTTGGAGAATAATTCACTACATAATAAGTTATTTTGATAGAATACTCATAACTATAAGATTATTTAATAATTTTTAAATATATTTAAAAAAAATACGTGCAATTAGACTTCAAATTTATCTATTAACATAATACTAGGATTAAATAACTTATATCTACTTTATCAAAGTATTTTAACCAAAACAGGTAATTGGCGATATATTTGAGACATGATTGAGTCTTACTGTAGTTCAAGAAATTCCACATCTTTTTGATAGTATATCGATATATTTTAATTTATTAGACACTTTTAGAGACTGATTTATGACATATATTAGTATTTAAATTACAGTCATATTATTATAATTATTTATTGCATTGATATTGTATTCATGTTGAATATAAATATTTAGAAAATAATTCATTGAATAATAAATTATTTTAACTGAATACTAGCAATGATACAAGTATTTAATTATTTTTTAATTGACTTTGAAAAAAATACAAGCAATTTAACTTTGATCTTGTCTATATCAAAGCATTTTAACATAATACTCTAATTAAAAACTAATATTTACTATATCAATTTATTTTAGTCGAAAGTAGATATTTGGCGATCTTTTAGGAACATATGACTGAGTTTTAATATGATATCAGCAATTACGCATCTTTCTCATAATATATCAATCTATTTTAATCTATTAGGCACTTTTAGAGACCGATTTATGAGATATCAATGTATTTGAATTGAATAGTAATATTTTTACAGCCATTTATTACAATAATATTTAATTCAATTGGAATATAAGCATTTAGACAACGATTCAGTACACTATAAATCATTTTAATTGAATGAAGCAATTATACATGTATTCAATTATTTTTGATTAAATTTGAAGAGAATAAAAACAATTTGACTTCGATCTTATCTATATCAAAGTATTTTAATATAATACTTTAATTAAACAGCTAATATTTGCTATATCGATATATTTTAGCTGAAAGTAGATATTTGACGATCTATTTGGGATATATTTTAACATGATACCGACAGTTATGCATCTTTTTGATAGTATATCAAACTATTTTGACATATTAGGTACTTTTAGAGACTAATTTATGATATATCAATCTATTTAAATTGAATAGTGATGATTTTATAACTATTCATTGCAATAAAGTTGAATTCAAGTGAAATACAAGCATTTATAGAAGGATTCATATCATTTTAAATTATTTTTATAAAATACCAGCAATTATACTAGTATTCTATCATTTCTGATAGTATTTGAAGAGAATATAAGTAATTTGACTTTAATTTTGTGTATATTAAGATATTTTAACATATTACTCTCATTAAATAACTAATATTTGCTATATCGATATATTTTAATGAAAAGTCAATATTTAACGATTTAATGGGACATCTGATTAAGTTTTACTGTAATATCAGCAATTATATATCTTTTTACAGTATATCAATCTATTTTAATATATTAGGCACTTTTAGAGACTCATTATAACATGTTAATATATTCAAATTAAATAATGATAATTTTACAACTATTCATTACATTAACATTACAAGTCAAGCTTAATACCAGATATTAGTGAACGATTTATCACATAATAAGTTATTTTAACTAAATACTAGCAATTATACGATTATTCAATTATTCTTTATTATATTTGAAAAGAATACAAGCAATTTGACTTTGGTCTTGTCTATATAATATTATTTTAATATAATACTCAGATTAAATAATTAATATTTATTATGTCAATGTATTTTAGCTGAAATTAGATATTTAGTGATCTATTAGAAATATTTAATTGAATTTTAATATAATATCGATAATTACATATTTTTTTGACAGTATATTTTAACCTATTAGGTACTTTTAGAGATTGATTTATGACATATCAATATATTCGAATTAAGAAGTGATATTTTTACAATTATTCATTACATTAACATTGAATTCAAGACGAATACAAGCATTTAGATAATGATTCATTATATAATAAGTTATTTTAACTGAATACTAGCAATTATACGAGTATTCAATTATTTTTTATTGAATTTAAATAGAATATAAGTTATTTGACTTTTATCTTGCCTATATCAAGGTATTTTAACATAATACTCTGATTAAATAACTAATATTTGTTGCATCAATGAATTTTAGCTAAAAAAGATATTTGCCAATCGTTAGAGACATATAATTGGGTTTTAATATAATATCGGTAAGTATACATCTTTTTTGATAGTATACCCAACTATTTTAAATTATTAGGGACTTTTAGAAATTGATTTATGACATATCATTATATTTAAAATGCATAGTGACGTTTCTATAACTATTCATTATATTAACATTGAATTCAAGTCGGATACAAGTATTTAGAGAATGATTCATTGCTTTATAAATTATTTTTAGTGAATACTAGCAATTATACGTTTATTCAACTATTTTTTATTGAATTTAAAGAGAATATAAGCAATTTGACTTTTTGTTATTTACATCAAGGCATTTTAACATAATAGTCTGATTAAATAACTAATATTGCTATATCAATATTTTTTAGCCAAAAATAAATATTTGGCATTATATTAGAGATATATGATCGAGTTTTAATATAATAACAGCAATTACACATCTTCTTGATAGTATATCGATCTATTTCAATCAATTAGATATTTTTAGAGACTGATTTATAACGTATCAATGTATTTAAATTAAAAAGTGATATTTTTACAACTATTCATTGTAATAACATCAAATTCAAGCGCAGTACAAGCATTTAGAAAACTATTCATTGCATTTAAAATGATTAAGTAGAAATTAAATTAGGCTTGTATAAGACGATTCTTCATCATCATACATCTCCATTTTATCATTTTATTTTTCAACAATTCTCAAGCATTTAATTTCCTTGACTAAATACTGTATTCAACTAACACATTAATGTAGATTCTAGCATAAAATGATAAAAAAGGACATTACTTGCTTTGCTTGTCTCAAAAAAAACCGAAAAGAAAAAACAAATGCACACACTCAAAAGCACGTAGGACAAAAGAGTAGTTAAAAATATACAGCTTAACACTTCACATGACTCATATCTCAATGCCTAGAAGAAACAATACGAGGAAGGTTTACTGCTCAGTTGGTTTACATTGAGCTTTTAGGCAAAAAAGAATTTTGACGATTGTTATGACGGGAAACAATCAAGATTTTTTACGTGGAAAATCGGCTGGCGGAAAAACCACGGCTCCTTTTCGAGGAGGCTTAAAAGATCACTAGAATTGCTTTTCTTTTTTTTTGTTACAGTATGCTCAAAGGATTTTTTTTGGATCTCAGCTCCTTTGAAGGTTGTTTACATGAGATATATATACTCTGGTCTGCTCTGTCTAGTCACTTCAGCCGAATAATCTACAATCCTAGTGGCGGCTCATTTAATGCCTGCAGAGAGCTACTATCTGACTTCTGTTGTACGATGTACAGAGGGTACGACCCGTCAGCAGGAAAAACGCTTCCTCTCCCAGAGCAGTACGGTTCCCAACGATCAGGCATCTGTCAGATCAGGTCTTTGCTTTTCGCCTTGAGCTCTTCGGCGTATGCTGTTCGGGATGATTCTTCTCTTGTTCAACGTGGAGGCCTTGTGACGTTTGATGTCGCGTAAGCTTCTATGTGGATGGCCTGTATGGTATGGCGTGGATCCAGATGCAACAAGTCCCCCCAATAGTCGTGAAGGGCATTGATGCTCGTGCCCGGTTGCCATGTGGATCTGCAGGGTCTATATATACTTGTGAAGCGTCGGCCGGGTCCCCTGTTGATCCGAGGAGACCCGGTGCGATGGACGTGTTCTTGGGCGTAGCTGAGAGTCTTCGGGAATGAAATCCTGGGACTGGCGTCCCGGCCAGGCCGGATCAGACAGGCGCAAGGCGACCGCCTGTTCGGGAGAAGGCGCCAAAGAAACCGAGGATTCGTCTTTCCAATGTAGGGGAAGGCATACGTGTGACACCTAGATCTTCTAAGGGTGACACACGAACAACCCCTCTGGCGGAGAAAGCGATCATGGTGGCCGATGACGAAGTGTTGCCAAGGAAGGAGGGCGCGGGGGATCGGCCTTCTGCGCCGGCTCTGGGGATCCAGGATATGCCCTTGCAGGAGCGGAGTAACGTGACCTCCGTCTCTTCTTCTTCGGTTCCTTCTGCTGGTCCGAAGATTTTGCCAGGGGGTGGCCAAAGGGGCCCTGGCTCCATCAGTTCGAGCGCGCAATATTTTGCGCCCAACGTTTGTTTGCATCTTGACCAGATCGAGAAGCGTCTGGCCAGCAGGGGCCAGGCGACAGCTCTTGAGGAGAAGATTGAGGAAGTTCTCTCTCTTCTTCGGAGACTAGAACCATCCGAGGTGGAGAAGACGATTATGGACCTAGAGTCGAAGTGCACTCGCTTCGAGGGTGACTTGGAGATGGCGGTCGCCGAAATTGAGGAGCTGAAAAGGGAGAGGGCCATGCTGATGTCCCGCATCGAAGAGCTGGAGGAGGAGAACCGCTGCCGAAGAGAATTTGCGCGGGCTGTTCGGGGTCTTCTCGCAGAATCAGAGCCGGGACTTTCCTTATAATCTCTCTCTTTCTTCTTTTTTTTTGACTATGTAAAAAGGATTATTTTAATGGAATGTTTGTGACATGTATCCGGTTCATTTATATATGTATCATGTTTTTTGATGTGACTTGTTTGGGAAAAACGAGGTGGGGTTCATGCCAGGCTGGTTTAGGTGTTAGTCTTCGGGGATCGGAACCGTCGGTTCCAAGGACTATAAAAAGGGGGGAAAGGGCCGATCGTGGGTCCCTTCCGCTCGCTTCCTTCTTGTTGCCCTAGTGTTGTCAGGATGGTTAAGAAGTCGCGCAGCAGAGCAAAGAATATGTGGAGTGATTACCACGCTCTTCGAGGTGAGCTCTGTGTCCTACCTCCACATACTTTCGAGACGGAGGTGTTGCAGGTGTGGGGTAGGGACGCGGATGTTGGTTTAGAGTACCCGCCAAAAGGAACAAATTTTAGGACTTCGCCGGAAGGGAAGATGGCAGTATGCCTCCACCACCTGCGTGGTGGGATGTTTCTTCCCTTGCAATAGGAGTTCGTGAATGTTTTCAACCACTTTGGCGTCGTCCCTATGCAGCTCCCGCCGAACGCCGTTACCATGATCTACTGCCTTGCCAAGGAGTTGCGGCATCGGTAGATCCCTTGGGACATTGAGATCTTCAAGGCGGTTTTTCGGTGGGAGGCGAATCCCCGTCTGCACGGATGTTTCATTTTGAAAGGTAGGTACTGCCAGGTGTTCAAAGTGAGGGACACCAGGTTTGCGGATTGGTACAAACTATTCTTTTTCGTTGGGACTTGCGGGGTGCGTTTTGCCGAACCACGACAGGTAGGTGAGGCGAGATTTCTGGGAGAGGGGATCGGTTTTGAAGACCCTCATTTTCGGGAAGTGGATGAGATCCGAAAACATGTGTAGTCTTCAGAAGACTACTTGCGTGAGCTCGAGGCCGACGTGTGGGAGCACACGGGTGAGTTTTGGCAGCTCACGCATTTTCTTCCTTTTTGAATGCTAACTTTGCTTTTGTGTTGTAGGCCAACTAGAGCTCGAACTGGGGTGATTCTGACTCTGCCAGATAAGGAACAAAAGGGTTCCCCACGATCGGCCGGGGACTTCTCATCTTCCGGCGAAGAGGAGGCGCACCGTACCTAGGGCGTCAGCGGAAGGAACTTCTTCGGCGGTGCCTCTTGCTTTCGAGGAGGATACTGAGACCTGGTGTATATAGACGACATACAGGTCAGTGATGATCCCGAAGAGATGCAGGGGAAGATAGAAGGCGAGATTGGGTTAGACACCGAAGTGTCTGATTCTGCTGGTCTGGGTGTTGAGTCCGGGGGAGGTGTTCGGGGTGAACATCCAGGAGTTGTTCCCGAAGGGAGGTTGAATTCAATGACCAGACTTGGAGCCCGAGCTGCTGATTCTTTGGACGTGGTGAGGCGTCAAGTGGAGCAACTCACCAAGGAGGCCATGGCTCAGGAGAGGAAGGCGAAGGAAAATGGCCTTCGGTACTTGGAGTCGGAGCGTCAGCGTTGCCTGGCCGAAAAGCGTCTCCGTTCGGCGATGCGAAGTCTGGAGGAATCCAATCGTCGGGAAGCCGAACTTCAAAAGCTTTTGGAGGAGACGTTTGATCAGTCCGAGCGGGTCCGCGAGAAAACTCTCGTCGAATTCCGGCAGTCTCTCGAGTTCAAGGCGCTTATCAAGGGGGCGTTGGAGAGTTCGGTGAACATGCTTAGTTCTGCTCTCCTAGATCGGGGGCTGGTGAAGCGTGACGATCTCGAAGGGTTGGATATGATCGAGTGTATTCTTTCCGAGAGCCGTTCGTACGTCCCTTCTTCGACATGTCGGCTGAGAGGATGGGGCGGATGTTCGCCTTTATTTCGAACATGAAGACGGTCATCCCTCCTATTGAAGCCAAAATGGCGGTGGCCACCGAAGGGGTTCCAGCTCCGGAGGAGGATCCAACTTCACGTGGAGAAGGGATTTCAGAAGGGACTTCGGAAGGACCCTTAGTCGTTTCTCCACTCCGCTCGCGGGATCCGCTGCAGGACGTACCGCGAACTCCTGGTGCTGACTTGGTGGTAGATTCTGATCCAGAGTTTTTCGAGGAGGAATAGTGATCTTTGTAACTTTTTCCTCTTTCTTGTAAAACAACTTTGGTAGTGCAAAGTTTCTTGTAATGCAAAGTTTATTGTAATGCAAAGTTTTTTGCACTAGATTTCTGTATATGAAACCTTTTGTTTGGTTTGATTGGCTGGGACTTCGGGAAAAGGAGTGCCTTTTGCTGCGAGTAGCATTTGGCGCTGAGTTAGGACTTTTTAGGCCAGGGACTTCGAGAAGGGGAGTGCCCTTGACTGCCAGTCGCCTTGGCGCTAAGTAAGGATTTTAGGCCAGGGACTTCGAGAAGGGGAGTGCCCTTGACTGCCATTCGCTTTGGCGCTAAGTTAGGATTTTAGGCTAGGGACTTCGAGAAGGGGAGTGCCCTTGACTGCCAGTCGCCTTGGCGCTGAGTTAGGATTTGCCAGGGAATTCGAGAGGGGGAGTGCCCTTGACTACCGGTCGCCTTGGCGCTAAGTTAGGATTTTGGGCCAGGGACTTCGAGAAGGGGAGTGCCCTTGACTGCCAGTCACCTTGGGGCTAAGTTAGGATTTTGGGCCAGGAACTTCGAGAAGGGGAGTGCCTTTAACTGCCAGTCGCATTGGCGCTAAGTTAGGATTTTGGGCCAGGGATTTCGAGAAGAGAGTGCCCTTGACTGCCAGTCGCCTTGGCGTTAAGTTAGGATTTTGGGCCAGGAACTTCGAGAAGGGGAGTGCCCTTGACTGCCAGTCGCCTTGGCGCTAAGTTAGGATTTTAGGCCAGGGACTTCGAGAAAGGAGTGCCCTTGACTGCCAGTCATCTTGACTTTAAGTTAGGATTTTGGGCCAGGAACTTCGAGAAGGGAAGTGCCCTTGACTGCCAGTCGCCTTGGCGCTAAGTTAGGATTTTAGGCCAGGGACTTCGAGAAGGGGAGTGGTGTCTTTTCATAAAACGATGTGATACAGAATTTTATGAGTAAAACTTTCTGATGTCGTTACCGGTCCAAGTCCTTGGCAGGAGAGTCCCATCATGCCTTGATAGTTTGTAGGTGTTGGGGCCGAGCACATTACGGATGATGAAAGGGCCTTCCCAGTTAGAGTTGAGCTTGCCTGATGTCATATCACGGCCAGCGGTGTTTTTTAATTTCAAGACCAGATCGCCTTGTCGGAATGGTCTTCTGCGGATGTGCTTGTTGTAGTACTTTTTGATTCTTCGCTTGTGTTCTGCTTGTTGAAAAGCTGGCAGTTCTCTGTCCTCTTCGAGGAGGTCGAGTTCGAATCTCCTTGCACTCTCGTTTTGTTTTTGCCAATCAAGAAGAGCAGGTGGATCGAAGATGCTAGCATTTTCGACCCGGGGGGAGTATATATCCAATTCGACTGGGATGAGAGCTTCTCCCCCGAAAACAAGCGAGAAAGGTGTTTGACCCGTTGCTACTGTTGGCGTGCAGTTGAGTCCCCAGATTGCCGCCGGGAGCTCGGCTGCCCATGATGAGCCAATCTTGTCAAGTCATTTTTTCAAGGTGTTGAGGAAGTTTTTGTTCGATGCCTCTGCTTGGCCGTTCGATTGCGGGTGTCTAACTGATGCAAAGCAGGTTGATGCCATTTTCGGAGCATAGAGTTCGAATGACTCGGCTGGTGAAGGCGGTTCCGTTGTCGCAGATTAGGGAGAGGGGAGCGTTGAACCTGCACACAAGCTGCGTCCATATGAAGTTTCTGATGCCCGTGCCCGTTGGTTGTGCCATTAGCTTTGCCTCGACCCATTTTAAAAAGTAGTCTGTTGCCAGCAGTACGTGGCGCAGGTTTTTTCGGGACTTTGGGAATGTCCCCAGAAAGTCAAGCCCCCACATCGAAAAAGACCAAGAGCTGGTTATGGGGTGTAGCTGAGCTGCTGGTTGTTTGGGGATGCTTGAGTAGAATTGGCATTGGGGGCACTTCTGGCTGAATTCTTTGGCGTCCTTCTGAAGGTTTGGCCAGTAATATCCTTGACGTAGGACTTGTAGGGCGAGGTTCCGTCCTGCGGCGTGGGTTCCGCAGTCTCCGGAGTGGATCTGTTCGAGTACGATTTTTGAGTCCTCCTCACGGATGCATTTGGCCAGGAGGAGAGAATAACATCTCCTAAATAGTTGTCCCTGGGAGATGATATATCTGGTAGCTTTCACCCGGAGCCTGCGAGCCTTATTCCTGTCGTCTAAGAGCTCGCCCGTCAGGAGGTAATGCCGGATGTCATCCATCCAACTTCCGGGGTTGGAGTTGACGTCGAAGATTTGCGGGTCTTCGAAGGCGGGGAACAGGATGTCTAGTGCGTTATCATTTTCTTCCTTGGCGAGCTCGTCTGCCAGCGAATTCATCTCGCGGGGGATGTGAAATAGGGAAGCCTGGGCGAAATACTGGAGGAAAGTTTTGGCGAGTTGGAAATACCTCTTGAGCACTTCGTCCTTTGTTTGATAGGATCCCGTTAGGTGGTTCACCATTAATTTGGAGTCGCTGTAAACATCGAGTTGTCGTGCTCTGAGTCCCTTGGCAAATTTGAGCCTAGCGATGAGGGCCTCATATTCGGCCTAATTATTTGTGACGGGGAAGTGTATCTTCCCTGATCTTTGAAGTCGAATTCCCTAGGGACTGGTGAGGACGATGCCTACCCCTTGGACGCGCTCGCCGGAGGCCTCGTCTACATGGAGGGTCCAAGGCTGTGGCTTCTCCTGGAGTTCGAGTTGTTCGGCTGTTGTGAGTTCGGCAATGAAATCGGCGAGTGCCTGGCTCTTCGTGGCTGTTCGTGGGAGGAAGTCGATATCGAACTCAGAGAGCTCTACTCCCCACTTTTGCAATCTTTCGGAGATTTTGGGGGAGTGGAGTATTTTCCTGAGGAGCTGATCCATCATCACCTTGATAGTGTGAGCTTGGAAGTAGTGGCGTAACCTGCGGGCAGCAGAGATCAGTGCAAAAGAGAGTTTTTCGAGGGGAGGGTACCTCACTTCGGCGCCGTGGAGGATGTGGCTGATGTAGTGGATCGGATGCTGTCAGATGGCCTCTTCTCGAACAAGTACTGTTGACACCGAATTGTCGGTAGCGCTGAGGTAGAGGAAGAGATCTTCGTCTTGGACCGGGGCGGAGAGCAGCGGTGGTGACAGCAGGTATTCTTTCAATGATTGGAAAGCTTTCGCACAGTCCTCATTCCATGCCTGGTTTTCTCCTCGAAGAATTTTTAAGAAGGGAAGGCAGCGTTCGCCGGATTTCGAAATGAATCTGCTGAGTGCCGTGACCCTTCTGTTTAACTTCTGTATGTCCTGGACCATTTGGGGTGGCTTCATCTCTTGTATGGCCTGAATTTTCTCAGGGTTCGCCTCAATGCCTCTAGCCGACACTATATGCCCCATGAATTTACCGTATGACGAACCGAAGATGCTCTTGAGGGGGTTGAGCTTGATGTTGTAAGTTCGGCAAGTGTGGAGCGTTTCACGGAGGTTTTCGATGTGCTGCTTCACACACTTGCTTTTGATCAGTACGTCGTCGACATATGCTTCTATGTTCTGCCCCCTCTGATTTTTGAACACGGTGTCGATCATGCGCTGATAGGTCGCACCTGCGTTCTTCAGGCCGAAAGGCATCACCTTGTAACAGAAGGTTCCCTGGTCAGTGATGAATGTGGTATGCTCTTCGCCGTTTTCGACCATTCGAATTTGATGGTAGCCTGAGAAAGCATCGACGAAACTCATCATTGAGTACCGTGCCGAACAATCGACGAGCTTGTCAATTTTCGGTAAGGGGTAAAAATCTTTCGGACAAGCCTTGTTAAGATCTGTAATGTCCACGCACATTCGCCATTTTCTGAAATTCTTTTTTACCACCACCACATTTGCAAGCCATGATGGGTAGGTGATTTCTCTAATGAATCCAGCGGCCAGGAGTTTTGCGACTTCTTCTCTGATCGCTCGTTGTTTTTCGCCACCGAAGGTCCTTTTCTTCTGCCTGACTGGGGTTGCTTCTGGTTTGAGGCTTAGCCGATGTTCGGCTACGGCCCTCTGTATCCCTGGCATGTCGCTAGGTTCCCAGGCAAACACATCGAAATACTCAGAAAGCAGGCCCGCAAGAGCGGGTTTTTGATTATCGGGAAAGTCCTTAGAAATAAGTACAGTTTTTCCGTCGGCGATGGTTATATGGTCGTTTAGTTCGATCGGTGGTAAGGCGTGATCTCTGGGGTCCATGTGGTCTGTGTTGAGGCGCGCATTCATCTCAAAGCATTTGCTGGCGCCGGCCTTGTCCCCCCTGATAGTTGCGATGCCGAACGGCGTAAGAAACTTCACACAGAGGTGGTAGGTAGACGTGATCATTTGGAATGCCGCCATAGCGGGGCGTCCTAGGATTGCGTTGTATCCTGAGGGAGCATCCATGATGATGAAATCGATCTCCCTCTCCAGTCTTCTGGGACCCTCTTCGAGAACGACACGCAAGGTGGCGTATCCGGCGGGTCGGTAGACATCGCCGGAGAAGCTGGAGATCGTCATGGATGGGGGGAGAGGCTTGCATGGACCGACGCCCATCTCATTGAAGGCGCAGAGATACAGTATGTCGGCCGAGCTGCCGATGTCGACCAAGGTTCGGTGGACATCACAAGCTCCGATTTCGGCGATGACCACGATGGGGTCGTCGCGATTTATCCCACCTCTGGGAAGGTCTCCTGCGGTGAAGATGATATCAGACAAAAAAGGGGGGAGTTCGACTATGCATACCTCCCGATATCTTCGAGTTCTGAGACCGCTGTGATAACCGAAGATTGAAAGGACGACCTTCTTGCCGTCGGCTTTCGATGTAGCTGGACTCGAAGAGGGGACCCCCCGGGGATCGTCGCTTGGATAGAGCGGTCGTACCGCTTTCGGCAGGGGCCCCTCGATCCTTTTGTACCCGGTGAGGTAGTCATTCTCTATGTACTCGTTGACGAGTGCCCGAAAAGAGCAGCACTCGAAGAGAAGATGACCGTAACATTGGTGGAACTTGCAAAACTTTATGGGATCCTCACCAGGTTGCGGTGGCTGGCGTTCGCCGCGGTTCTTGATGAAACCTTTATCGCTGAGGATCAAAAAGATTTCTTCGATGATGTAGACTGGAGTGGCGGGACGTGGGGACTTAACCTCGAACTTGCGCTTCCCGTGGGAGGGTGAGAAATTCCGATCTCGAAAGCTCCTCCTGGGGGTGTTCGGGTTCGTCTTAGGGGCCTTGCCCTTCTTGGCCTGGGGCGACACGACCTCCTGCTTGGCTTTCACCGTGAGGGGCATCTTCCAGATGGATGTGTTTTTCGGCGCGGGCCCTCGCCTCCATAAGAGTCTTCGGCATGTTGTCGACGAAAGAGTCGTACAACTCCCCGGTTAGAATGATGTGGACGAAGATCATGGTCGATCTGTCGTTCGTGGTGTCCTTCGTCTCAGCGTTCATCTTTGAGAACCGGTCCACATAGTTGCAGAGCGATTCGTCTGGAGCCTGCCGTATCTGCCACAGCTCGTGGATTGTTCGGGATGTAGTCTTCGACGTTTCGAACCTAGTACTGAACTGTTCGGAGAATTGCAGGAAGCTCTGGATGGAGCCTTGAGGTACTTCGTCGAGCCAGTCTAGAGCCAGGCCCGTCAGAGTGTTCCTGAATAGACGACATTTGTAGGCGTCTGAGACAGGGTCGCTGGTTGCCAGGGCGTTCACGAAACGCTTCATATGCTGGGCCGGGTCGGTGAGGCCGTTGTAGTCGCCGACTCGAGGGGCCTTGTAGGCGCGTGGTGCTGGCGCCGCCATTATGGCGGATGAGAATATTGTATCTAGTGGCGGAGCCGGTGGATACACTTTAGGCCGACTTTCGGCAGTAGCCTGGGCGCTGGTCTCTTCTGTGGGCATTTCGACGCACTCGGCGCCTGGTTGCTGAAGCGGGCCTTCGAGAGGCAGAGCTAGAGGAAGGGGTCTCTGCTACTGAAGGAGGGCTGGTAAGTTAGCGAGGAAAGTATTCATTGTTTGGGTGAGGGTGGCGACCGTGTTCATCAGTATCTGAAGCTGTCGGTCGTCCCTGGTAGGATCGTCCTGGGGAAGGCGTGTCGCTTGTTGTTCGCCAGGTGGTGGAGGAACGTTTTCGTCATGAGTGTTCTCCATGGGTGAAGGGATCAGGTTTGATCCTATGTGAGGGCACCAAATTGTTATGACGGAAAACAATCAAGATTTTTTACGTGAAAAACCGGCTGGCGGAAAAACCACGGCTCCTTTTCGAGGAGGCTTAAAAGATCACTAGAATTGCTTTTTTTTTTTTTTTGTTACAGTATGCTCAAAGGATTTTTTTTGGATCTCAGCCCCTTTGAAGGTTGTTTACATGAGATATATATACTCTGGTCTGCTCTGTTTAGTCACTTCAGCCGAATAATCTACAATCCTAGTGGCGGCTCATTTAATGCCTGCAGAGAGCTACTATCTGACTTCTGTTGTACGATGTACAGAGGGTACGACCCGTCAGCGGGAAAAACGCTTCCTCTCCCAGAGCAGTACGGTTCCCAACAGTCAGGCGTCTGTCAGATCAGGTCTTTGCTTTTCGCCTTGAGCTCTTCGGCGTGTGCTGTTCTGGATGATTCATCTTTTGTTCGACGTGGAGGCCTTGTGACGTTTGATGCCACGTAAGCTTCCACGTGGACGGCCTGGATGGTGTGGCGTGGATCCAGATGCAACAACGATGAAGTAGAATACTTAAGCAATGATTAAACACATATTATTTTTTTGAATTTCGATGATACAGGCAAACAACAGGAATCAATGATGCCTCATTGGCAAATATGAGGAGATTCTTATCAATTCAGTTTTAAACTAGCATAGAATCAAATTGAATTAGCTTGAAAACACATCAATTTATAAATTTAAAAGCATATAATTTGATCCAGTATATATATTTTTTCATATATAAAGAATAATTACATTAAAATTTCTTTTAAGCATTTATTTAGATCTTATTAACTGTAAATTAATTTTATTTTATTTTTATTTGTAACATTAGATTAAGATGAACAACGTAATTTAAATTAAATAAGATATTTATACATAATATTTGAACTAAAAAATCAGAACTTAATCAAAAGTTGAATTGACCTTAGAATGAAACGGGCTTAAACTAATAATAAATGAGTCACAGTTGGCTCGAATTAAGATCAAATTGGAATTAAATTAAAAACCTTTAATACAATTTTGAGTTAAAATTAGATTGACTTAAACTCTTTTTTTTTTGGTAAGAAATTGGATATTTTTTTATAATATGGGCAAAATAATGTTAACAACTTGATTTGATATATTACATGGAAATATATTAAGCACATATGTTATTTTGATGTGAATTAAAATAAAAGATAGACTAATCAAAATTTTGCATGTATTTATATATAAAATATTATCGAGATATTGCTTTTATTGTTTTATTGCACCATTCGCAGTGGAATACTTCATTGATTGATGTATCCATTTTTCTTTGGTAGGAGCTGCAAGCTATATTCGATCGAATATTTAACAATTTTACTTTTAGTTTTATTTAATATATGTTTGACTACATTAATGTATAATATAGTAGTAGAGAATATAAGTATTAAAATAAAAGCACTTTAAATATCTAGTTATCTTATCATCTATTATTTCAGTGTTGCACTGATTTAGTAGGGCATTAAGTGAAATTTATTCAATATTAGTGTTTCTTGAAAAAAAAGTCATTTTTTGGCTACACATTTATATCTTTAAAGGACTAAATTTTAGTAATATTTCTTATTGAACTATAATACAAAAATTGTGGTGCATTTTTTTGCATTTGTTTGTCATTATGAAAATTATAATATTCTTTGTAGAAAGCGAAGTTTTGTGAACATTACCAAATTCTAAGCTCATTGCTTCTTGGCATATCTAGATTAATAATAATGCTTATCATTAATGTTGTAGAAAAAGATGAACTTTTTTAGATATGTACAAAAAAAAATTATTATTGTAGAATCACTTTGTACTTGTAAAGATTTTTAGAAGTTTACCTCAATATGTGGTTTGCCGCAATTTTGTTGCTTGTATTATTGGTAGTAAATTTGCAAATAATTTATTTATTTTCATAGTATTCTTAGCGTAGTCATCCCATAAAAAAACAATTATTGGTCTTAAGCTAGTTTAAATGTACATTAAATAAAAAAATGATTAGTAGAAAACTACTTAGATCATATTGTCGATCTAAGCAATTAACTTGATGCTGTAGCACAGGAGACGAGAAGAGAGGGTTCCAATCAGCGAAACTGCCAACGTGGGTGGATTGCAGTGCTGCCATCGCTAAAAAACCTGCACAGTGGTACCTGATGTATCTTTTTACTGTTATAGTATTATAAGTTACGGCCGAATTTCAGAGAAAAGGCCTGCACAGTGATGTGATGAAGAGTATGAAGTTCATGCTGTAGGAGGTGATTAGGAAGATGAGCATTCTCTTATTATGATAATCCTTAAAATGTATTTTTCTCCTTCTATATATTCTAATATATTGACTAAAGTGTTATATAAATAATATATAAATTTTTTATTTTGTACATAGGTTTTTTATCATTTATTTATAATTATATTTAAATTTATAATTTTTGAACTTTTAATTATATTTTTAATTGTAGAAATTTGCTAAGTCTTTAGTGTATTTTTTTAGGTTTATATTAATTTCTAAAGACCTGAATAAAGAATTTAAAAATATTAAAATTAATTGAAAAATTTGTAAAAAATATAGAAGTACGGGTAAATTGTAAGAACTAATTCTATCAAAAGAAAATTATAAGTATTTTTTTAAAAAAGAAAATTATAAGAACTAATTTGTCCTCAGAAATTTAACCCGAAAGGTCTGAAATATATTGGAGGAGGAATAGGGATCTTTAAGAGTCAAAATTGTTCGAGCCGATTTCAATTCAAGTCAAAAGTTGAGCGAGTTTCAAACAAATTTTGAATTTTAATGAATTTCAAATTGGCCAAATCAACTCATTTTGAATCAAGTTGACTTGAATTCAAAAGGTTCTGACATTGACTCGATTTGTAAATCAAGCAAGAATATTTCAAATCAAGTTCGAGTTGACTCAAACTAACCATTATCTATAATTTTAATGACATAATAATTAGATGGAGTGACATGTAATATTTATATAATTTTTGGAGAAATATCCAAATAATGTAATCATTTTAAATAAATAATTAAGGCTCTAATCATCAAAATACATATAATCAAATAAAAAATCTAACCACAATTTGTAGTTTACTTTACAAAACTCAGATTCATAAACACCTTAAAGAACCATTACTAAAAATAAACGCTTAATATCTGACATAAATTAGAAAACATAAAAAGGGAAAATTAAATTTTGACTTCTCTATAACTGCACAAATTTTTTGGATGCTCATTAACTCCAATCAACTTGTAAATTTTAGAGGGGAGTGAGTCCTCAACTCAGTAGAAACTAAGATCATCTAGCAGGCAATATATTCAGAAACATATGTGAAATAATATATGATACATGAATATAGGCATATGAATACGAAGCATGCGACATAAAATAATTATTCTTTATTATTTTCTTGTATTTTTTGTGACGGAGATCAGCATTTCTTATATTGTCTTTATCTTTATAGAAAAATTGCTTATCTACATATTATTTCTTTAATAGAAAGATTTCTTTTTTAGTTAATTCTGTAGGGAGGAGTTCTTTTTTCTAATACTGCAAGGAGGTGAGATATTGCAAAAAAGCCTTACTCACCTCAGACATATCTGACATGGCAATAAAAAATTTAACTTGTTTTTAATTTATTCATAAATATATATTAGAATCATAAGCATGATAATATGAATCACATAACATAAGATATAATCATATTATAATATATAAAGTATAGTATAATGCATACATCATAAATCATTTATCCATTCATAAGCACATAATATCAAATTTCATATGAAGATGGATATGTCCTCACTTCTCACCTCAAATAAATTGCAAATTTGTCATGCATAGAATCGTTTCGCACCTTAAAGAGAAGTTTCCCTTTTTCTTAGATAAAAAATTAATATTAATTATATTCTCATGCTCTAGAAAAAATATTACAAATAATTAAATACCCAGTTATACATAACTTTAATTATTTAATAATCTCTTAAATAATTAAAATATTAGTCTCTATATAATTTATATAATTTACAAATAAAAATCTATGGTAAAAATGAAGGCTTGGAATTAAAAAAATAATAATATTTAGGTGAAAAAAATAAAAACTAACTATGAAACTCGAATCAAATTTTTTGAATCAACTTTGCCAAAAATGATAGTGATTCATAAATCTCTCAGCTAAATTTAAATTTTAATGCATTCTTGTTACTTTTTTGTGCGTGCTTGAAAGAAAGGAATTTAAAGAAAATTGAGGTACAAAGAGGACTGTAGAGGTCTTTTTATTTGTAAGATTAAATTTAATAATATTAAAATTAAATTTGAATAAAGATATTTTTTTATTAAAAATTATGAATAATGTTAAATAAAGTTAGTTATTATGTTGGGATATATGAGAGATGTAATATAAAGTTAGCTATTATGTTGAGATATATAAGAGATGTGATATAAAGTTAACTATTATGTTGAGATATGTGAGGGATGTGATATAAGTTAGTTATTATTTTAGTAATGTGTGTAGAATATGAAATAAAGTTAATTTTTAATATTAAATTTTGTATGTGATGTGTTATACCATATTAAAATTAAATTAAGTTAATTTTTAATTTCTAAATAAACAGGGCCTAATAGTGTGGGTGATATGAG
>JAEMOT010002506.1:168994-189122 GCA_019297695.1 Apostasia ramifera | reverse complement strand
ATCTAATTTTAAAATTAATTATAAATATATAATTTAAGTTAAATATCTTCTATATTAGTTATAATTCTCTATAATCAAAGGTCAATTTAAAATTCACTTAATTAATAATTTTTTTTATATACAAATAATTTTAAACTAAATTTCTATCATATTAATTAATCATACTCTATGGTGACTTAAGATTAATTTAAAACTTAAATTATTTTATTTATTTATTAGTTTATGAAGTCAATTTACAGCCTTTTTGTTGTCAAATTTTTCTGGAAAATATTTAAGACTTAATCAAAATTACATAAGAAATACAAAATTTGTGTTGTAATTAAGAATTGTGGATGAATATTGTGTATAATACACAAAATGTTCCTAATTCTGTTAAATTAGTCTCAATACTTGTAAAGATAAAACTTGCCATAAGAATACATATAGTTATGGTTGAATAGTTTGTCATTACACAAAATATTTTTTAATTTTATCATATTAATAGAAGATTTGTCAACTTGAAATTTGAGCTTTCAAATATTCTAGGCGAACACTTGTGTAGACAGCCAATTTTTGTATTGACACACTTTTGTGCTCTATTCCAAATTCAAAAATTACACTTCAAAAATTAAAACTCTATTTCAAATCAAAGTCTTTACTTCAAATTCTTAAAACTCAAGAAAAAAGATGAAGGCTTGAATCACAATCTCTATAGAGCCAAATTATCAAAATATCTATAGGCCTTACACACCAGTTTCGTAATAAGTTTATCAACCATTGAGAAGCATATAAGATCCATCCAAATGTGACCCTAAATCCTAATAAATGTATCATTTTCACAGCCTAATAGGTTCTGTTTGGTTCAATCACAGCCTAATAGGTTTCCTTCAGTTTAAGGGAAAAAAAATTTTAAAATAGAAAATTTTCAAAAAATATGTATGATGTGAAATAAAGTGAGTTAGTTATATTAAAAATTATGTTGGATGGGAAATAAATTAATTATTTAATATTGAAATTTGTGTAGAATGAGATATAAAATAATTTTTAATTTTTTTAAAAATAAATTTAAGATTTTAGTTATGATTAAAATAAATTATATTTAGCCGATTGTCAAATAGAATTATAGTTGCCAAGCAAGTCACCTCTTTAATCAATTTTTTAATGGTAGGATTTTATGTTTTTGAATGCCATTTTTCAAACTCAACAGCAGGTATTAATGCCTTGACTACTTGTTTGAACTCAACCTCAGTAGACTCCTATCCTTTTGCTATATTGTCATTTGAACTTTTAGGTCCTGTTTGGTAATGAGCTAAAAATTATGGCTAAAATTACCCATGACTAAAATCTTAAATTTATTTTAAAAAAACATAAAAAATTATTTTATATCTCATCTCACACAAATTCTAATATTAAATAATCACTTTATTTCACATCCAACACAATTCTCAATAAATCAATCAACTTTATTTCACATCATATATAATTTTTAATATAACCAACTTACTTTATTTCACATCATATATATTTTTAAAAAATAACTAAAAATTCCAACCATATCTTCTTTTTTTTCTTATTACCAAATAGTCTTATTTTTTTATATTTGAGGGTCAATAGTTAGGCTCGATTAAAGTAAGAATTAAATTATTCTAATCCTCTAATCAAGCTAAAATCATGAAATTTTTAAGAAATTGTGAAAAAATTAAGTAAAATTTTCAAAATATATGAAATAATGATGGTGACATGATTATCAAATTTGTATTGTGGTAATTCCCAATTTAACCTAAAATTGTAAATTATTTGAATTATTTATATTCCTTATTTTGGCAAAATATAGAAAAATCTTCAAAACAAATCACCAAAATACCCGATATTGGTGAAAAGATTATGGAGAATCATATTAAATTAATTGGGTTGATTTACGTTTTGTTTGGTTCAAAGATTAAATTTTAAATAAAAGAGAAAAATATTTATATTATTAATTTAATAAAAAAAATTTAGTTTAATATGCAAAAGTGTGTAAAATATGAAATAAATTTAATTTTAATATTTGTATTTGTGTTGGATATCAAATAAAGTTGATTTTTACTGTTGAAATTTATGTTGAGCTAACAAAAAAAATTTGAACTAAATAACCTTTTATTGTTCGAATTGATACAAAATCACTAAAGAATCTATAATTCAAAAAAATTGAGTTGTAAAATTTTTGTTATCTAATTGATTTATCAAATGAAGTCAGATACAACTCAAATTTGAAGGTTCGGGCCACTAACATCTTGACAAGCCCTCTATAAAATCTGAAAGTAGAGTTTATTTGATTACTTGATAATTTGATAATTTGTTAATAATTAATTAGGCCAAATCTACACAAATCAATTAAATTGGATCATGAAAATTGATCAAAATCTGATTCATATATGGGAAAATTCGTTAATGAGTTCAATTTGACAAAATTGAACTTGGAAGATGCCCAGTTGAAGTGAGAAAAAATAAAAAATTGGTCCAATAATCAATTGAAGCCCAATGTGAGGAGTGGAAAATTGGCGAAACGGCCTCGTTTGGTTTGAGATAAATTTTTTGTCCAACACAAGTTTTAATTATAAAAATTAATTTTACTTCACATTAAGTATAAATACGAATATTAAAATTAAAAGTATTTCACATTAAATAAATTTTATCTCACATTAAATTTAAGAAATAAAATATTTTTTTTATCTAAAAAAAAGCTTGAATAAAACTAGGCCTAAAATGCAATTTCTTCCTCCTATTTATTCCTTCCGATCGGCTAGGGCAAGAGATCGACTTCTTCCTTTGCTGCGCCGCGGAAACGATCGTAGAAGAGAGAAGAGGTGAGCTCCTCCTCTCCAACGTCTCTCCTCTCCTCTTCTCCTACTCTCCACTTCCTCTCACTGAAGATGTAACGGTCGCCAGGGACGTGCCCTCCTTCAACGGTGACGGCGAGCAGCGAGATCCCTCCCTCTCCAGCAACGGCGACGACGCCTCCTCCTTCTCGAGCCACAGCAGAGCGGGCGGCTTCTATCCCCCGTTTCCTCCAGTGGTAACCCGAAGCTAATAGACAGAGAGCGAAGTTTCTTCTCTCTCCCTCTCTATCTCTTTCATCATCCTCCGGCAATGGCGGCGACGGCGGCCCTCCCTTCCCCTCTTCCTCCGGCGGACAGCAGATGCACCGCCCAGGCAGAAGAAGAGGGGAGAGGGAGTAGTTCTCCTTCTTTCTCCTCCCCCACATTTTTTTTTGATGAAATCTCCTCCCCTACTCTCACCCTTTAACTGTCTATATATCTCACTATCTCACGTTTCTGAATGTATTTTCTTTGATGAATGCTCTGTGCTGCGGTTCTCACCTCTTCCCTGATCGCTTAGGCAAGCATCAGCCTTCAAATAGTCTAGTTCTATTTTCCGGTGGTTGGAATGGATCCCGTACACCGTTAAGCTGCTGAAATCTCACTGGAAATCTCTGCTGGATTATTAACATCCAGGGTGTGTTTGTTTGTAAAGTTAAATTTAAGAAGATTAAAATTAAATTTAGATAGAGATATTTTTTTATTAAAAGTTGTGAATGATGTGAAATAAAGTTAATTATTATGTTGGGATATGTGAGAGATGTGATATAAAGTTAGTTATTATTTTAGTAATATGTGTAGGATGTGAAATAAATTTAATTTTTAATATTAAATTTTATGTGTGATGTGATATGCCTGGTTAAAATTAAATCAGGTTAATTTTGAACTCCTAGACAAACGGGGCCCCACTGTTGACCTTTTGCACCTCTACCCGGTTGAACAGAGGAAAGAATAGGAAAACCCTAATGAGTCAATTGGGTTGATCTGATCCATCACCCAATTTATTCCCATTTAACCCAATTTTTTTAATTTTTTTTTAATTAAAGTTAATTATATATATATTAATAGTTTCAAGAACACAGATTGATTATTTTTTTACTAGAAAACAAAATTGCTTGGATTGTAAAGATTATAAGGTTATTATAAGTGAATGTTTGACTATCCAACATAATTTAATAATCTTAAATTTTAAAATAAAGAGTTGGAGAAGGAATAGTAAATCAAAACAATGTTCTTGGACTCGATGGTGGAATCTAAAGAATGAGAATAAAAAAAATTTTAAGAAGAGAATTTTAGAATATGAGCAATTAGACATTGAAGGGAAGTTGATATTATATAGCTAGAGGTTGCTAATTACATTTGCAAGGTTGAAAGAAATATGTTAGGAGAATTTAAATGAAAAGTTTTAAATAATAAAGAAGTTTGGTGGTGAAAAGAAGAAATGTTAGAAAAGATTAAAGAGAAGAAGTTTGTTGTAAAGAGTGATTTAAATGCAAGAGCAAAGAAAGTTTAAAAAAGCATAAATTACTCAAGAAAGTAGTAAGTAATGCAAAAAAGGTTGTGTTTGATGGTCTTTATAGAAAATTGGGTACTAAAGAAGAAGAAAGACATATATAAGCTTGATAAAATAATAGATAAGAAAACTAAAGATTTCATTGGAATAAAATGCATTAAAATTGTGGATCACAAAATAATTTTTAAAGATGAAGACATCAACATAGATAAATGAGCTATTTTGAAAGATTTTCAATGATTATTGTAATAATATGATTAATTTTACTAATTTTAATATCTGAAAAGAAGATAAAAATTATTTTATATTCGACATATAAGTAAATTTAAAGTTGAGGAGACCTTAAAAAAGATGAAGTATAGAAAAATAGTTAGACTGGATAATATTTCAATAGATGTTTGAAAATATAGGGGAGATGAACAAGTTTTTTGATTTATTAAGTTGTTTAATATAATTTTAAAGACTAAAAGAATATTAAATGAATGAAAAAATACTGCATTGGTACTTATTTATAAGAATAAAAGTGATATAAAAAATTGTGCTAATCATAAAAGAACCAAGTTAATGAGTCATATTTTGAAATTTTGGATGATGGTAATTGAGCATAGATTACATTGTAATATTAGAACATCACAAAATCAGTTTATTTTTATGCCTGAGGAATCTACTATGAAAGTTATCTGTTTATTGAAAAATTTAATAGAGATATTTAGGGAGAAAAAAGATCTGTATGTGGTTTTTAATAATTTAGAAAAGTTTATGATGAAATCTCAAGGGAAGCATTTTGGAGAGTTTTAGAAAAAGAAAGATATTTGCACTGCTTATATTCAAGTTATTTAGGGCATGTATAAAGAGACTGTTACATGTGTTCGAATATAAGAGGGATTAACTAAGAATTTTTTTATTTTAGTTGTATTACATCAAAGTTTGGTTTTTAAGTTCATGTCTCTTTGCATTAATTATGGATATTTTGATTAGATACATTCAAAACGAAGTGCCTTGATGTATGTTTAGTGAGTTTTTCATTTTAATTGTAGTACAGGTATGACCGACCGACGATTTTTTCATAGAAAGTCTTTTCTATTCTAATTTCATATTTATCTACAACAAGGTGGGCGGTACAAACTAATTCGGAATGAAAGGGACCTCCGATGATGAGGTTTGTCTGGCCTTGATCTTCGCCGTCAAGAAGATGAGGCATCACTTTCTCTCGCATAAGGTCCAGTTGATATCAAACAAAGGCGGATCCTACAGATTTGCTCACCGATTCTTTCGTTTCCTTAGAGCACTGGCCACCCGCCAGGAGTTTCGAATTTAATACCGATATTTTGGCAACAAATCCAATAAATCTAAGCGTAGTATTGGGTGTATTGATTTTTTTTGGGTACCGAAAGCAGGGAAAAAGAATTGGATATAGGGCCGCGAACTAAAACGAACAAACGAATACAAAAGGAATTAAAGTACAAATTGCGGGGCGTATCGACGAAAAAGAGATTGCACGTGTAGCCCGGGGCCAGGATGAATCCGCTTGAGTTGAGGGATCCGGTAGAATATAGATCAGGTGTATTCGTTTGTATGCTCAAAATTGTAGTCATTTTATTTCTATCTTTCCATACATAACTGAAGAATGGAAAGGATTCTTAGCCCCTTTGACATCTTTTCATCTACAAAAAATTCTATGAAGGCATCCGGGGACCGACTCACTAAGGAGAGGAATTGGTTCCAAATCCAAAGGTGCCTTGATGTATGTTTTTTTAGATGATATTTTTTTATTGATAAGAGTAGAGAAGGGGTTAAGGCGAAATATAAGTTATGGAAAAATATATTAGAGTTTAAAAGTTTTCATCTTAGCAGATAAAAAATTAAATATATGAAATATAATTTTAGTCATAAAAGAAGTACTTATAGTGGAGAGATGACAATTAATGGTAAAGTTATCAAGAAAAATGAATAGCTTAGATATTTTGGATCAATCATACAGAATAATAGTGAAATAAATAGTGAAGTTATTAGCAAAATTCAAGTAGGTTGGATAAAGCGGAGGAATATATTTGGCGTATTGTGCGATAGAAAAATTTTATTTAATTTTAAAGATAAATTTTATCGAACAGTTGTTAAGCCAGTGATGTTATATAGTGTTGAATGCTGACTTACAAAGTAAAAACACACAAATAAGATGAGTGCCGTAAAAATGAGGATGTCAAGGTAGATGAGCCGGTATATGCGAAAGAACATGATAAGAAATGAACATATTTGTGAAAAAGTTTGGAGTGACTTCGATTGAAGATAAACTTAGAGAGAGTCGACTTAGATGATTTGGATATAAAAGTCGTAGGCAGATAAAAGCTCCAGTAAGGAAAGTTAAATTATTGAATTTTGGCCATGTAAAAAGAGAAAGAGGAAGGTTAAAAAGATATAGTGAGAAATTATAAGGAGTGATCTTATATATTTGGAGCTGAATGAAGAGTTATTATTTGATAAAATGCAATGAAAATAAAAGATTTGTGTAGCCAACTCCACCTAGTGGGATAAAAGCTTAGTTTGTTGTTGTTGTATATATTAATAGTAAATTTAAAGTGTATATTAAAATTTGAAAATATAATAATAGGAATAATGTAATTTGAAAAATTAAAATTGAATATATATATATATATAAATATAAAATCTAATCAAAATGATTATATTTAAGATAAAAAATATGTTCATGTTTTATAATTTAAATTTGAACTTTAGATAAAAATGTGATTTAAATTTACAACATCAAGGATTCTAGGTTAGTTTAATCTTACTTTGTTCATCTTCGCTTGTAAGCTCTTGGAGGTTTGAATTGAGGAGAATTCAGTTTGTCTGATGCCCTCCCTTGATGTGCTTAACTATTTTGAGTGCAAAGTAGGAGTTCTCTCGATCAGAGGATTGCCTTGTGAACTCCCCTAGGGTGGCGTCGAATGACAGGAGTTTTACTGGAGAGCTTGCTTTGTCTGACCTTGCCAGAGAGCATCGCGAATGATCACAATAGCTATCACAGGTTTGATGAGAGCTAATGGTGCTGCAGGAGCTAGAGTTGTATCCAAAGATCACAATGGCAAACTCCTTGCGACAGTTAACATTAAACTATTCACTAGAGAAGCCTTAGTGACTGAGATTAGAGAAGCATAGAAGTCGACTAAGCTTACTAGAAGATGGGCTGACATTGTAGAGGGTATATGATTAGAGGGAGATTCTTTGGGAGGGAGATTTTACCACAATGATTGGGATGTTCCATAACTCTAATGGTATTCAAAGTTGTGGTGTCTACCCATTAATAGTAAGCTCCCATGTACTTAGATATACTGTCTTGTGAACTCACAGAGTTGAGTACGGAGATGCCTAAAGATCATAAGCGGGCAAACCCTGATTTCCTAACTTGTCAAAGCCAATTTAGGAAATCTGAGTGGTTCGGGTCAATCGAAAGTGACGTGCTTGAAACCTAATTTCGTATTCCCTCCTGATTCACTGGAAATTTTTGGAGTGTCCTCGGATGAGGGAATCCATGTCTCCTAATGGGTCATCCCGTTGCCTCTTAACTGGCTCAAATAAACTAGGAATATCGGTTGTGCTACAGTTGATGGAACCGTAAAATCTTGACAGTATTCTTCCATCACCCTCACCGAAATCATGCAATGTGTTGGGTTAAGTTGGCCTCCCCTTAATTAAAAGTTCTATCCTTCGACGCGGAGATGGGTAATTAACTACAAGACCTTATTCATGTAATAAAGCATCTAATCCCAATATTTTAAAATTCCTTGAGTCATTATGTTGTCACAACCCAATTCTCTAGCAGTAAGCTCCCAAGCCCTCTCTACGATATAACAATTTAACATTTTGATAGCAAATTTTCATGACTTTGTCTTGATTCCTAAGTAATAGGCTCTTATACCTTTGAATATGCCACTAGTCGTTTCAAAACCCAATAGATTATAGGCTTTACAGATTTGCCTATTGCTTTAGTCCTTTCCTAGCTCAGATATCCATTTTGAAGATCTGAACTAGAAATTGTATAGTTCATTGAAATGATCTTGTGGTCATAGAAGTAGGTTAACCGTGTTCGTTATTTTGGATTTAACAGGCAAAATGTGTGCTTGTTCTATCTTCCACTTCTGATTGCGACAGTGGTGCTAGGTTTGATATTTTTTTGTATACTTTTTGCCAGGACTTTTCTTGCCAGATTTGATTTTTTTTAACCTATTACTAGTTTTCTATTTTAAAAAAACCGAATTTGTGAATTTGGAAGTAGGTTTTAAAAATTGTGCTTTGCAAATAATCCTATTTTCCAGATTTGGTTAATGATACAACACAAAAGTATTTCTTTCTTAAATTGTCATTCTGTCTGGCATTAAGTTATTTAGCTTATACTTGTCTTGTATTGATAGTAACAAATAATAAATTCGCTCTTGTGCTTAGTGTGTTTCAAGTATTCTTTTTTGGTAAATTAGACTGTTTTGGATATTAAAGCTGTTAATATTTTTTATTTTCTTGCCATGCAGGTCTCACTGCGCCTGCTGTTGATAACAGCAGGCGTTTATATTTAAGATTCTAAATCATGGCGACATTTGCAAAGCCTGAAAACGCTTTGAAGCGGGCTGAGGGTGAGTACCTTATCATTTGTTTATTTATTTTTGATTGATATTTTTTTTGTTCAATTCTTCATTCTTTCAGGTAGAATTTTTCGGCAAAGGAATCATTGCCAAGAGCTTCATTTTTTTACTTTTTAAATGGCATCCTACCATATTGTATATTGCAATTTTATGAAAACATTTTGTAGTTGGTTATGCTTTCTATGGCTCCTTTTGTTTATTTGAGTTTATTTTTTGGGATGATTTGATTCGTTATAGAGCTAGAGAGAAATTTATTTTGATGTTATGATGTGAAATTATTTTATTATTGAGAATTACTTTAAAAGTAAAATAGCATTGATATTTTTATTGAAAGATTTGTAGGATGTGAAATAAACTTGATTTTAAAGTTAGAATTTGTGTAGGATGTAAAATAAAATTAATTTTTTAATATTTAAAATTTTGTATGATGTGAAGTTAATATAAAATATTAGTAAATATGTTTTTAGGAGGGTTTGGGGCCTTTTTGGACCTTAATCAATCAAAGATAGATTTTAATAGATCTAAAATCGAATATATGGAACGTAAATTTAATCAAGTTAAAAGTATTTGTATTAGAAAGGTGATAATTGCTTATCAAGTTATTAGGAAGAGTTAGGAGTGGCAATATATGACCCGACCCGTGAACCCGACCCGAACCCGACCTGCAAATTTCGTGTATGGGTCATGAATTTTGACCCATTTATTAAACGAGTCGGGTTCGGGTTGGGCATTTATCAAAAAATACTCTATAAACGGGTCGACCCCGACCCGCCAACCCGACCCATTTATTAATCGGGTCGGGTTCGGGTCATGGATTTTGACCCATTTAATAAATGGGTCGGGTTCGGGTTGAGGCTATTCGAGTCGGGTCGGATTCGGGTTCGACCCGAACCCGACTCGCCGACCCATTTTGCCACCCCTAGGAAGAGTAGTGTTTTTGGATACCTCAGACGTACTTTTAAAATGACAGTGAAATAATGGTAGTGTTATTAGAAGGATGTAAGTATGATGGATTGAGTGGCGGAATGCATCTGTTGTGTTATATAATAGAAAAGCTTTACTGACTTAAAAATAAATTTTATAGGACAGTAAGGTCAGTAATGTTATATAATATTGAATGTTGATTTACAAAGTAAAATCATTCAAATAAGTTGAGTGTTGCAGATGATGTCAAGGTGAGTGAGTGGGTATATACGAAGGAATAAAATGAGAAGTATAATTGCGAGAGTAGTTTCAGTTGAGGATGAGCTCAGAAAGAGTCAACTTAGATGATTTAGACATTTATATCATAAACTTATAGAAAATTTCAGTAAAGAGAGTGGAGTTATTGGATCTTTCTCATGTAAAATGAGAAAGGGAAGGCCAGAAAGATGTGGCAAGAACTATAAGGAATAACATTACATTCTTGGAGCTAAATGAGTAGTAATTATTTAATGGAGTGCAATTGAGATAAAAGATTCATGTAGTCGACTTCACTTAGTAGAATTAAGGCTTGTTGTTGTTGTTATTGTTTTTTGTATCCAAACTTCTCTACATTTTAGCAGTTTGCAAACTGCTGATATATGTGATGATTCAATCCAGAGAAATTATGTGGTTTGGTTATGCTTCCTTGAGCTCAGTTTTCTAACATGAAATTCTTGGGTTCTGATTTAAGTTTTGTGACTTGTCCTTGTAATCCCAATTTCTTATCTTTGCTCAGACTTCCCAGTTAATTTTTCTGACTTGGCTGCATTATCTGTTGTTTTTTGCTTGTGCATTGTGCATATGATTAAAAGTTTAAGTGCTAGTGCTGCATGGAAATGGTTGTGATTAGTCCTTCATGGACCATTTATCTAGTTTCATTTCTTATTATCTCTTTCTAATGCTAGTCCTCGTGTTGGGTCAGCTTTCTCAACATTTTTAGTGTCTCACTTGTGCACAAGTTTTTCACTTTTAGTTATTTTGTTGTGCTCTCAGCATTAGTTTTATACTATTGTCGTTGTATGCCATCGTGGACCTTTTTGATTGGCATGGCTTCTACGTTGGCAACAAATACAACCATATCGTGCTATGTTATGTTGGATAAACTAACTCTTTATTTTGCATGATTCCAGAGTTGATAAATGTTGGCCAAAAACAAGCTGCCTTACAGGCCCTCCATGATCTCATCACTTCGAAGCGGCATAGGGCATGGCAAAAGACCATTGAAAGGATTATGTTCAAGTATGTTGAACTTTGTGTGGACATGCGGAAGGGCAGATATGCAAAAGATGGTCTTATTCAATACCGCATTGTGTGCCAACAAGTAAACGTCAGCTCCTTGGAGGAAGTTATAAAATACTTTATGCAGCTTGCCACTGAAAGGGCTGAGCATGCACGGAATCAAGCCCAAGCCTTGGAAGATGCACTGGACGTAGAGGATTTGGAAGAAGATAAGCGACCTGAAGATTTGATGCTAAGTTATGTAAGTGGAGAGAAAGGAAAAGATAGGTCTGACAGGGAATTAGTTACCCCTTGGTTCAAGTTTTTATGGGAAACTTATAGAACAGTGCTTGAAATTCTGCGGAACAATTCTAAGCTTGAGGCATTATATGCTGTAAGTCACCTATCCTTCGTACATATTGCCATAAACATCATTACCTAGTGATTATTGCTTGCATGATTAAATTTTTATTTATATGCTTTGTAGCAATTTTTTGTAGGGTACATAATCTGAAAATACATTTTATCACAGAAACAACCTTATGTTAGTTTTCGAGGAATTAGAAGCCTCAAGAAATTTTGTTGTAGAGAATCAGATGCACCAATGGTGATTTCAAAATAATATTCATTCCATGACTAGTGTTCTTAGAAGAAGTTAATGGTGTAATTGAACAATTATCAGTGACTTCAATTGCCATAATGTCACTGGAAGGGGTAATTTGTTTTGATCATGTAGATTACTCTAAAAATGGCACCTTCCAATTTCTTTTACATCTGCTGTCTAGATTGTTAGACTAATAAACAAAAATTGCTGTAGTAAACTGATTTTCATCAGAAAATTGTTCATATACTTGTAGATGCTTTATAACCTGGCATCTATTGACCACATTTTTTTAATTTGCTCTAATTTCCATAGCGTTGAGACCATCATATGTTGTTTTATGCTGTTTCTAGGAACAGCAGTCTTAAAAGTGCGTTGCTAGGGATGAATTATATCTATATTCCAACTGAGGCATCACATTAATTTTATCTCTGTTTCAATTGTAGCATCACATTAAGTGCTGTTGCTATTGCTATTTTTCTTTATTTGGAACTTGTAGATGACAGCACACCGAGCTTTTCAGTTCTGCAAGCAGTATAAGAGGACAACTGAATTTCGCAGGCTATGTGAAATTATACGTAACCATTTGTCAAACTTAAACAAGTATCGAGATCAAAGGGATAGACCTGATCTTACAGCTCCTGAAAGCTTGCAGCTTTATCTGGACACTAGAGTAGAACAACTAAAGATAGCAACTGATCTGGAATTATGGCAGGTTTTTGTTGCATTTCTGTGTTTTTGAGTTTGTTTCTTGTTGTGATACCGTTGTGTTATATTGATCATATTCTGTTAATTTGTACAGGAAGCCTTTCGTTCAGTGGAAGATATCCATGGTTTAATGAGCCTAGTGAAAAAGCATCCGAAGCCTTCCTTGATGGTTACTTATTATTCTAAGTTAACGGAAATATTTTGGGTTTCAGAGTGTCATCTTTACCATGCTTATGCATGGTTTAAGCTGTTCACCTTACAGAAGAGCTACAATAAGAACTTGTCACAAAAAGACTTACAATTAATAGCATCTTCAGTTTTGCTAGCTACACTTTCTGTGACTCCATACGACCATCATCGTGGTGCTTCACATTTGGAGCTTGAAAACGAAAAGGAACGGAACTTGCGGATGTCTAGTTTGATTAATTTCACTGTTGATCCCAAAAGAGAGGCTAGAGAAATTGTATGTTTTTATAATACCAATTCTCTTGATAACATCTGCTAGCTTATTATTATTATTTTTTTTTTTAAAGTTTAGCTATTTTCTTATTTCACTCAGTAGATTCATTCCTGACATTTAATTTCTCCTCTGCAGTTGTCACGATCAGCTCTTCTTTCAGAGTTGGTACGTTCCTACACATTGCTCAAAAAATTCTCAGTTTAGGTCATGTATATTCTTGATATGGAAGCAGTGCAATTGCCTCATTTACATCATTATGTTTGTGTATACTTATACAATGCCCATGCGTGCATGCATGTTCAATTTGTCTGAAGTTCTGTTACTGCTTATTGTGTGATGGTTTCTAGGATAATAATTTCCTCATACATTTAATTGTTTAATTAATGTATTGCTAGTCATTTATGAAGAAATACTAAGGAAAAACAATATAGTACTGGGCTAAATCTTTTATGTGTGTTTCTTTGTACATTTGTTTCATTATTATTTGAACTATTTCATTTCTGCAGTCTGCGAAGGGTGTGATGACATGTGTATCCCAAGAAGTGAAAGACCTTTACAATCTCCTAGAGAATGAATTTTCACCACTTGATCTAGCAACAAAAGTTCAACCTTTGCTTGCCAAACTTTCCAAGATTGGGGGCAAGCTTGTTTCTGCTTCTTCTGTTCCTGAAGTGCAACTATCACGATATATTCCTGCTTTGGGAAAACTCGTTGCTTTGAAAGTTTTGCGGCAGGTATACTGATTCAGTAGCTTATTTTAGAGATACAGTACCTATAAAATTCTTTGTGGCATGGGTTGGGCTTGCACATTAATGTGCACATCTGTTTAGATGAAAAATCTCTTCCGCTAATCTTTTAGTTTCCAATCATATTTTATGCTGCTGTCATCAAAATGCTATTCAGAAGCATAATTTTGTAAGATGATGTAACGACTCCATCCTTATATTGCCTTCATATGCTTCAGGTTTCAGAGGTGTATCATTCTATGAAAATTGAGACGCTGTCAAAGATGATTTCATTTATGGATCTTTCAGTGGTGGAGAAAATTTCTGTTGATGCAGTGAAGTATAATTTTGTTGCTATGGACATTGATCACCGCAAAGATGCTGTCACCTTTGGCAATGAGGTTCTTAATTAGTTTTTCTTTTTTTTTTATCTGCTTAGAAAAACTGCTTTGTCTTTTTAATTTGTCCCTTTAGGTTAATGTGATAACATAGATATATGTGATATACTTTTATTGATTATACTCTTTCCTAATTAATTGAGTGTTCGTAGTACTCTTTTTTGTTTGACGGGATGCAAGCATTCTTAACTTGCAGCATCTGGTATTCGAAATCATATATCCATGTCTTTCTTGGCTTTATTTGTTACTTTTTTTTTGAGTAATGTTACATAGCCCCAAAAAAACGCCCAAAAAAGGTTCTAGGGCAATGCATTTGTCCACTCAACAATGCTTTGGTCTTGTGGTCCTAGAACAATTTTTTTGATCTATTGTGCTTGTTATCCCGGTACCTTCTTGGTAAAGTTTAAGGCTTTACAGTTATAATCTGGTCTTATAGGAAAGTGATTTACAGGTTGGTCACATATTTACATGAGTTGATCATTATAGTGTTGGAGTTAAATTGTTAAATCACTATTATCAAAAAAAATTTAAATCACTTGTTAACGTTCATAGAAGAACACATATTTTCAGGTGATCAATCTATTGTTAAGATAAGTAGATATTTATATACTTGATTGGAAAGATGATTCTCTTTTATTAATCCATCGGAAATGTGCTAAGCTTTGAAAATGTCTTAAGGAAAAGGCCAGATGTCACCTTTTTAAGGGAAGGCATTATATTAAAACATTAAAATGCAATCATGGCTTAACCTATTACACAGTTAACAAATTGCAAATCCGATGTAATGGAGCTATAAGGTGATTCATCCAAATTGTGAATTTAGGTATTAAGTGAACTTCAATTGTGCAAATAAAATGAAATCATTTTAGAATAAAAGAGAGCATATCTTGACAATTGATAAGAATATTAAAAAAATGGTGTAAACCTTTCAAAAAAACTTATATGGTATGAATAACATATTGGCATCAATGGATTCTTGCAGGGTGAAACATGTAGAGAGGTATTTGAAACAAACTGACTGAAAAGCATGATGAAAATGTGGAGATTATGCCACTATGCAAATTGAGATTATTTTATAGGGTCTACCTATGCTAAAAGTGTGCAACCATGTGTCGGAGAGCATCGTTAGTTTGGCTTACAAGTGCTTTAAAAGATGATTAGAATTTTTATACTCCAACTTAGAATAGAATTTCAAATCTATTAATGCCCAAATGAAAACTTTGTTAATAATTTCAGCATATCATGTATACCCTGATAAGTTTTCTAAAGGTTGATGTCTCTAATTAGACTGTACAAAGTCATTTATCTTTTAAATGTTGTACGCATCCTCAATTATGAACATCAACATTCTTGCCATTTTTATTGGAGGTATTGTTTCAAAGCAGTCTGGTGGTATATCCTAATTTAAAATAAAACTCATTCTAGAAGGCATCAAATAAGTTTTTCTAACTTTTTTCTCAAATTTTCAAGGCTTTCTTTTTAACTTCAGAACAATTAGGACTTTGAGTTGGCCTCAAAGTTGAGGCTCGATTATGGCCAAAATTTAGTATTCTTCTGTATATGCTCTTACTGCAACACAAATAACAATAACAATGAAGCCTTAATCCCAAATGGGTGGTCAGCTCCATGTATCTTTCTTCTCTAAGATTTTTTTTTTTAAACAGCACTTTGAATATGTACAACAACAACAACAACAACAACAACAACAACAAACCAAGCCTTAATCCCACTAGTCTTTGACTACGCACAAGAGACTTAAAATCACATTTTTATGGTAATGAATTTTTTTTCGTTTTCACTGAGTGCAGTGGAATTATTTTCCTTATACTTGTAAAGATGCATTAATATTATGACTAAAGCAAGGAGAAATTTCTTTTCATGTGAATACCTAATCAATTTTGGGGTTCTGATGATGTAATTGTTCTTGCAGGATATTGAATCTTACAGACTTTGTGATCACCTAATGACCTTTGCTGATTCTCTTAATAGAGCAAGGAATATGATTTATCCTCCAGTAAAACAGTCAAAATTGGGTGAGAATCTTTATGGTTTAGCTAATGTTGTTGATAAGGAGCACAAGCGGCTTCTTGCTAGGAAATCTATAATTGAGAAACGCAAGGAAGAACATGAGCGGCAGATGCTAGAAAGGGTAAGTATTGATCCCCCCTGATTCCTTTTATTTGTAACAGTTAAAATCCAGGTCCCATGTTAATCGTATTGAGTTGCTGTTCAATAAAGGAAAGAGAAGAAGAATCAAAAAGGCTAAAGCAACAAAAGACAACTGAGGAAGCTGAACAGAGGCGACTTGCTGCTGAATATATACGTAGAGAAGAGCAGAGAATCCGCCGTGAAATTGAGGAAAAGGAGCTTCAGGAAGCGCAAGCGTTGCTTCTGCAAGCAGAGAAAGGACAGAAGAAGAAGGGGAAAAGAGCTGTACTTGAGGGGGTAAGGTTATTATTCACGTTATTGTTTTAGTGTAGATATTAATGTCTTGGGATGCTAAATGTTTGACAAACTTGTTACTTATTACACTATTTGTTATGTTTATAAATATAAATCTTTAGAGTGCAACGGTTTCCCTTTATCTTTTCATACCGGTCTAGTAACAATATCGCTTTTTTTGGCTTAAATTCCTTTAACTATAGTTTCATGTTCTACGTTTATCCTGTGATATTTCATTTCTTCTAGGAAAAGGTGACAAAGCAGGCCCTCATTGAGATGGCGTTAAGTGAACAACTTAAGGAACGCCAAGAAATGGAAAAGAAGCTGCAGAGGCTTGCTAAAACTATGGATTACATGGAACGAGCAAAGAGAGAGGAGGAGGCTCCCCTGATTGAGCAAGCATTCCAGCAGCGTTTGGTGGAGGAACAAATCGTTCATGAACGCGAACAGATGGTTCGATTTCAGTGCTGAGTTGTGAAAATCACTATTCCTTTGCCTGTTTATGTTAATCATATTGAAATCCAATGCACTTTATGCAGAGGGAAATTGAACTCAGTAAGCAACATCACGCAGGGGATCTCCAAGAAAAGAATAGGCTAGCTCGCATGCTGGACAACAAGGTTTGCTTGTCATGCCACCTTTCTTTCAGTATTTACCGTATTTTATTTGAATGATTTACCTTGCTGTCAAGTTACCAGGTTGTTTTTGTTATTGACGTTGTAATTTTTATCTTAAATCAAATTTCTAGAGGTATATGATTTCATGAATTACAATACAACATTAGATTCAATTTTGCCATACAATTGTAGTTCTTTGGTGGGCTAGGAAGCACAAATACATTTTAATGGTTATTCTACTGATATTATAATCATATCCGATATTGATGCTCTCGAATACACCTTGGGAATATAAGAGATATGCTACATGGTGTATTTGAATTAAATAAACAGACTAATTACTTGGATGCTAGGGATGCAATTAGGATATGTGCGACATAACGATGGATGCTTAATTGAGCGTGGGTTTCTTATTATTTAATTTATTTTTGACCAAAACATAATCCTTCATGGCTGGCGTCTTTCATCTCATCAGGTTAGATCATGTCTTGAGGTGCTTTTCACTTGTTATGTTGGCACCTCATGTACTCACCTTGCCCTGTGTCACCATATTTCTCCAATCTCAAGCATCTCTTGTTAACTTTGGTGCATCTTTTGCTACTCCTCGTCACTAAGCTTCTCTCCTCGCCTGTCTAGATTCTCTAGCTAATCGACGCCTTACATCATCTTGGTCGTTGTAGCCTCGTATTCTCCATATGTGACTATCCATCCTTCTTACGGCTACACCTTTCTTTTAAAAAAAGGTACTGCTACACCTTTTCAAGTAAATCAAGTCGATAATATTTATGATCAAGAAACAAAGTTGATAATATTTACATATGCGCACAAAAAATGCTTGATAATACATATGTTGTATCCTTGGTCCTGTGTTTTCATGATTTACTGTATCATTGCATTTGAATCTTATTGATATCCCCGTAATGATGCTTCATAGCTACTGGGGAACAGATTAAGGGAAATACCCGAATCCTTTAAGTCTATAAAAAGCATGTGTATCTATCCTCATTCTGATAGATCATGGATACAAAGTATATAAATACTGAAGAAATAGAATATGGATATTACATATATGGGGTAGACCATTGCCATACTCCCACACCACATAAACGTAGATAAGTATGTGCACAGATAGATAAAAATCTATAAATGTACATGATATAAAAATAAATATTAATACAACATATGATCATGTAGATATTAGGACTGCTGGCAGTCACCTAGAAACCGACATGATACTGCGTTCATTTCTTTACAGGTTATCTTCCAGAAGAGAATAGAAGACCGTCGTGACTCGGAATACAGAAGGCTGAAAAAGGAGAGTGAGGACCGCATTAACCAGCAAATATTGATGAAGAAACATGAAAGAGAGATCAAAAGAAAGTTGCTCTTCTTCATCAAAACTGAGGAAGAGAGGCTGACTAAGCTTCAGGAAGAGGAGGAAGCTCGAAAACACGAAGGTATACTTTCAGAGTATCAAGTCATTTGACAAAATACCCAGCCAAATTTCATCATTGTACTTGAAAATGTTACATTGTCCTCTTCTCTTACATGAACAAACCCTACGTATTTTTCTTAATACAGAGGCAGAAAGAAGGAAAAGAGAAGAAGCTGAGCGAAAGGCAAAACTAGATGAGATTGCAGAGAAGCAAAGACAGAGAGAGAAGGAACTAGAAGAAAAGGAAAGGCTGAGAAGGGAATCCCTCCTTTCAAGGGGGACTGAACCTTTACCAAGGCCTTCGGACTCTGTTGGCAGTCCCCAACCTCGAGAGCCCATCACCGCCGCTGCTTCTGTGGAACCTACTGGAGGGAAGTATGTTCCAAGGTTTCGCCGTGAGAAAACGGATGGCGCACCGACCACTGAACTGGAACGTTGGGGTCGAACTGATGAACGCCCACCTCCTCCGTCTGGTGACCGATGGCGGAGTGATCGTGATGATCGTGATCGTAGATCTTCATTTGGTGGTTCGAGATTACCATCTTCAGCCTCTACCTGGGCATCTTCCCGAACTCGAGGTTAAAAGTGTTGGTCCGAGCTGACTGCACTGGTGTAGAAGGTAAGGAGCTACAAGAGGTTTTATCGTCAGGCTCATTAATTTATTGTGAACCTTGTTCTTCCTGTTAAATGTAATTTGCCACTGTCACTAGTTTGATACCATTTTTTTTTTTTTTGTGCCGAGGTGGTTACGAGGTTGAAGTCATTTCCTTGGTGATATGAAAAGTATAAAATAAATTATGATCACATCTTAAAAGCTAATAATTTGTCTTGAATTTGATTTCATCCTATTTGGAAAATTCGATTTTTCATTATTGCATTTTTTATCTCAGAAGTGTAACTGTTAATTTTCTGTTCCAAGAAGTATACAGAGGTTTCTTGAAGTCTGACACCTGTCTTTTCTAACAAATAGGTATCATTATTCGAAAAAAATATGCAGCTCGTTTGGATGTAATCATTGAGAACTCTGGTAACAATTTTATTCTTCTTCAGGAGGAATTGCATAAATAAAGCCAACAAGTATTTTATCAAAATTGAAAATTTTGTTAGAGCATAATTTTAATTAAAACTAAGTAGCATTTTATCTGTTTAGTTTTTTAATAGTGATTCATTAGCATGTGGTGTTCACTTTAGATTTGTCTACTCTCTTGGTACCTTTTTAAACTTTAATCTGCACATGTATGCCAACTAAAATATAACAATCATTAATTTCAGGAAGATATGAATACTATTAAATTACAGTTTGAATTTTTCATGATGATACTGAAATAAATAATATATATTATATATATATATATATCAAAATGTGCAGCTCAAAAAAGATTTAAAATTTTTAAATAATAATTTGATACGTTAGTACAATTGGATGAGTAGTCTACTCTCTTGTTACCTTTTTAAACTTTAATCTGCACATGTATGCCAACTAAAATATAACAATCATTAATTTCAAGAAGATATAAATATTATTACATTACAGTTTGAATTTATCATGATGAGACTGAAATAAATAATATATATAT